>LKNJ01001411.1:0-138383 GCA_002120245.1 Maccullochella peelii | reverse complement strand
ACTTTGTGAAGTGTTAGCCTTTACAAACTGTGCACTGCATGTGGACTTCATTCATTAAATAAATCAAAATCCTCAGCAAAGTGACTTCGTACTCCAGAAATAAGGCAACACAAGTTATAATATATAAGTTTTAAAAAGTTATGATTGAGCACTAGCATCCAGATTGAACTGTCTTCCATGCTTTCTACATGTTTGTTCAAACTTCAGATGTTTGGTTGATTTATGTAACAACCAATTGTAAGACTCTCTCTCTGTTTTTTGAAAGGAGTACCTCAATGATGAGATCCTAGACCACTGGCACAGACCAAATGTCCTTTTTGGAATTTGTGTTTAAATCTAATACCAGCCTCAATGCTTGAAAAGACACAGACTTGATCATCATTCTGGTGGCCTTCATGGAGTAAGGTTCAGGAGCTTTCCAGGTTTCCCAGTGGAGGCCTGACGCCCAACCAATGTGGTTACCAGCAGGATGCCAGTCGCCGTTCTGACTGGCAAAGCCACAGCGGCTGTACCACCAACTGCCACCATCTGAAAAGGTACATTCTATTTGAGCAATGTCACCGAAGATGCATGGGGAGCAGCCGTCATTGTCACGGTCGATAGTGCTGAAGCCAAAGCCATTCTGGTCAATGCCTGCATAGGCACCACGGATGGCATCACCTTTGAACAAAGTTGGAAACCATTTAAGGAAGTTTGGAAATTTTACTTTTGCTGAACAGTGACCACAGAGAGCACAAGTGGCAGTTGTTTTCCAAGATCCTTTTGTTTTACATTAGTCATAAAAGCATTAAATGGCAATAATACTATTCCAACCAACATAAATGAAAGTGAAATGAATGTGATAATATTTGTGTGTCTACAAAAAGCAAAGGGAAAAGGGACAGTGAGAAAACCTAAAAAGCAGCCCTTAGAAAAGCCTGCAGTACCTGCATTTCCTCTGTATTTCCCGACACGCAGTTTGAAAGCTGTTTTCTCAGAAATATGCACTAGTCCAGAACACTGTATTTACGTTCGTCTTCTTCTTCTTTGGTTTTACTGGCGGACTACAAACCAACATCACTGGTGCATGCCGCCACCTACTGTACCGGAGTGTGTAACATCCCCAGAGACATCTGACCAATAAGCAGAGTGAACGTTCTCACATTGTTTGCAGGATTTTTCTCTGTGTGAAAAGAAACCAAACCAAGGGGAAAACGCTCCAAGTCTACAAACTCTGATTCGCACCAGAGCAAACCAACTATAGGTGTGAAAACGCCCTTAGAGGAGGTGGTCTGGAGCGGTTCCAAACGAACTCCGGAGCAGTTTGTTTGTGGTGGGAACATGATCCAACCCAGATCCGACCCAACTATGTGGTATACTCTGCAAGTTTGAGCTAAACAGCTTCTGTAGCCAGTTGCATTCTGGGATGTGGCAGAGCCCACAAACTGTTTCTAGCAGTAGCAGCTAGCCAAAGAATGAACCAGCAATGTTTCTCTCACAGAAATATGCACTAGTCCAGAACACAGGACCTTCTATCTGTATTTACTTTCTTCTCCTTTGATTTTTGATGTGTAACATCCCCAGACACATCTGACCAATGAACGGAGTAAACGTTCTCACGTGGTTTGTAGTGATGCATTTTGGTTCACTAGGATTTTATTTTGTGTGAAAAAAAACAGAACCAAGTGGAAAACTCAACTAATTCTCCATTTGGGAAAGAATGAGCAATGTCAATGACAGCTTGGCCCTTCAAGGACTATCAAAAGCAATAAGGGAAAAGCAAAAGAAAAAAGAATTATTTGTCCCCATTGAGTTCTATCTCTGTTCTTGTCCATGAATGTCTCGCTCTTCTTCCAGTAGCCCACTTCTCATCAGGTTGCCCTGGTTCCCCAACACCTGAAGCGGATCTTGTTGACCTGGGCGATGTCCAAGCCAGTGTGGCTCTTGTACACACTGGCGCCCTCCTGTACCAAGGTCAGAGGTGTTACCTACTGAGCTATGCAGCTAAGGTCCTTTTAGTATTTATTTAAGACATAAGACATGCAAAGCATTTTTTTATTTGCACAGACCTCCCGGACAAACCTGCACCACCTCGTCTTGACACTGCAAACAGATGACCTGGTTCTCCTGACTTTCTCCGACCTTACTGCAGCCCATGTGCTCGCCCCCGGCCTGGATCTTCATACCTGTGTTGATCTGACGGACCAGTCGCATGTCTGCTCCTGCCTCATGCTCCAGCATCCTCCTCACCGGCGGCGGTCACACTTATAACGCATGGCTTCGGCGTGTGAAGGCAACACCTTCTCCTGTACCTAAAGTATCCTTAACTCCACCCACTGCTCCCCGCAGCAGCTCACCTCCGCTCCATCATGTCAGCCTCTCTCTGTTCGTGTCGCGGTTGATGTTGCGTCTTTACGCACGGCTGCAGGCGTGGCTGCTTCACGTGGTTGGTGAGGTCACAGTGTCATAAAGAAGCCATCAAATAAGATCTCTTTTTAAGTACCACAGAGACTCTGGGAGTCCCAAAAGTATTATTACTGTTGTACCAATTTAATGAAAATGTCACAATGTAGTTTTGAGTTGCTGTAAGTTCACCTGAAGAGCACAGACAGATAAGTTACAGGGTGGAAGTAACNAAATAAGATCTCTTTTTAAGTACCACAGAGACTCTGGGAGTCCCAAAAGGATTATTACTGTTGTACCAATTTAATGAAAATGCCACAATGTAGTTTTGAGTTGCTGTAAGTTCGCCTGAAGAGCACAGAGACAGATAAGTTACAGGGTGGAAGTAACGGATTACATTTATTCTCGCAACTGTAACAAAGTCGTATTTTTGTGTACTTGTACATACATGAAAAAGTCATGATAAACTCTGTGAGAATGGAGCAGAAGAGAGTCGCCAAATCAGCAGCTGCAGCAGAGAAGAAGCTGCTGATGTGTCTGCGGCCGCAGGAGGGCAGAGCTCCCTGTTCAGAGAGGTGACACTCTGGAACAGTGGGGGAAGAAGTGTTCAGATCTGCTACTTAAGAAAAAGCAGCAATACTACAGTGTAAAAATACTCTGTTACAAGGAAAAGTCCTGCATTCAAAGCCTTACTTAAGTAAAAGTACAACATTATTAGCATCAAAAAGTACCAAAAGTAAAAGTTGGCTACTCATTATTCAGAATGGCCCATTTCAGAATCATATATGTTATATTACTGGATTATGATTAGTGATGCATCAATGTGTACATGATGTATATACTACTGTATATACTTTGTCTGCGGGGTAGCTTGTGATTTTCCCCAGGATCAATATCTTAATCTATAATGATAACACAATATTATCATAATTGATTTGTTGATCATATTTTGTACTAATTATCTGAATCTGCAAAGTAACTAGTCACTAAGTTATCAAATAAATGTAGTAGAGTATAAAATACAATTCTGAAATGTAGTGGATAAAGTAGCAGAAAATGGAAATACTCAAGTAAAGCACAAGTACCTCAAAATTGTACTCAAGTACAGTATGTAAGACGTTCCGTTCCACCACTGCTCTGAAGAAATACGTGTTCTAAATGTGTACGTTCACTGGCGGACACACCCAAGATGTTTGTTTTGAGTTTGTCAGCTCAAAACTTGCATTGACAATGAATGAGCAGAGAAGTTGAACCTAGAGCAGATTGTGACTCGCAGAACCCCTTTCAGACAGGTGAGAACAACAACAAACTCACTGTACAGAGGAGGATGTCAATAACGTACCGTTGTGTGTGCGTGCACTAACTGAGTAGGCTCTCTTTTTGCTTTAATGTCTGCGTTTAATGTGTGTCTATACATCTCTGTGTTGGCCGCCTTTGTTATGCTTTATTCTTTGAAATGTAGCTGGTGCGTTACATAAGCCAAAACCCATGACTGGATAAGAGAACAAGCCAGATGGTGTTATGAAAGCAGATATTTCTTGAGCTTTTTGGGTTAATGGCACCTGCCAGTACCCCTTTAATAGATCGAGTTTACTCACATACTTTGCTGCACCAACTTGGTCAATGCAGTCCTCGGCGCGACACTTTAATTTCTTAACCATTTTTCTCCAACATCAACGTCATATTGCTCAACAAGCTTCAAAAGTTGCTCAGACAGTGACTGCACACAGCTAGCAATAACAAGACAGCGTTGATCCCTGAGGTGAAATACAAATTAGATCCCTCCTGCTAACTACATACCCAGAAATTAATCTCAACCCTAGTCTTCATGCAGTTACTTACAGTGGGTATTTATGCACTAAAAAACACCCGAGCGAGGAAGGCAACTGCACAACCAGCGTCCCCTCGAGTCCAGGGATGTACCCCCAAGACAAAAATTTTACGAACAAATCCCAAAGGAGAAACGTCCAGCCTAACAGCAGAATTAGTGATGTTACGTTCGCGAACGATCCGATTCCTTTCAAAGGCTCTTTGGTACGAATGAGGGGAACCAAGTCGTACTTGGTGAGAGCCGTTCTTTTTATTGTTATGTCCAAATTTCACTGCCTGCCCTTAATCCACCTCCCTTTATGTGAACAGTGAGAACCAGCCAGTTGCATGAATTGCATTCAAGGCAAAAAGAATAAAAACAAAGGAGAGTATGATGCTCATCAAACACAAAAATTGCTTGCCAGAGAGCATAAAGAAAACGACAAAAAGAAATCTCAAGAGCAATCTTTTTACAAAGCTGCTGCTTCTGACCTCGAGCAGGTTCTAAATACTCCATGGAGCAATGTGAGTAGCCTGTACTATTCGCGCAAATTGAGCACATACAACCTGACAGTATATGAACTGGACACTAAAAAAGCAGAATGCTACATTTGGCATGAGGGGGAAGGTGGTCGTGGATCATCCGAAATAAGCACATGTGTGTTCAAGCATCTCTCTGCACTTTCGGTTGTAAATCATGTAGTTCTGTATTCAGACACATGTGGCGGACAGAACAGGAATGCAGGTTTCTGCTCAATGTGCCTTCATGCTGTCAAAACCTTGCNCAGCAGAATTAGTGATGTTACGTTCGCGAACGATCCGATTCCTTTCAAAGGCTCTTTGGTACGAATGAGGGGAACCAAGTCGTACTTGGTGAGAGCCGTTCTTTTTATTGTTATGTCCAAATTTCACTGCCTGCCCTTAATCCACCTCCCTTTATGTGAACAGTGAGAACCAGCCAGTTGCATGAATTGCATTCAAGGCAAAAAGAATAAAAACAAAGGAGAGTATGATGCTCATCAAACACAAAAATTGCTTGCCAGAGAGCATAAAGAAAACGACAAAAAGAAATCTCAAGAGCAATCTTTTTACAAAGCTGCTGCTTCTGACCTCGAGCAGGTTCTAAATACTCCATGGAGCAATGTGAATAGCCTGTCCTACTCGTGCAAATTGAACACATACAATCTAACAGTATATGAACTGGACACTAAACAAGCAGAATGCTACATGTGGCATGAAGGGGAAGGTGGTCGTGGATCATCCGAAATAAGCACTTGTGTGTTCAAGTATCTCTCTGCACTTTCGGATGTAAATCGTGTAGTTCTGTATTCAGACACACGTGGTGGACAGAGCATGGACGCAGCTTTCTGCTCAATGTGCCTTCATGCTGTCAAAACTTTGCCCCTCTCTGTGATTGGCCATAAATACATGGAGCCTGGTCATAGTCAGATGGATTGTGACAGTCCATGTTGCTGTAGAGACAGCAAGAAGAAAAGTTCCTGTCTACATCCCAGATTGTTACTACACACTACTGAGAGGGGCAAGAAGAAATAAACCATACAATGTTCATGAGCTGGGCCACAAGGACTTCCTGGACTTCAAGGCATTTTCAAGTCAGATAATCAAAGGTAGAGTGAAAGATGGAGAAGGAGCAGTTGTTCACTGGCATAAGATCAAGTGGTTTTGCTATGTAAAAGAGGACCTCAAGACAGTTTACTTCAAGTATGGGCTCTCTGACCAATCGTTTAGAAAGATGCAGGTGGCACAACGAGTAGCCAGAGGCAGCCACTATGTCTAAACACCACAGCAGATGTACACAAGTCCTCCAGGAATCAGTGCACAGAAAAAACGAGACCTGCTGACACTGTGCACAATAGGAAGCATCCCACAGTGTTATGAGGAGTTTTATAGCTCTTTGAATGTGTTAAATGAGTAAGAATGTAGTGTTGATTGAAGTGTAATTGATGCATGCATTTCATTAAAATGAATGTGGTTTAATTCAATTCAATTCAATTCAGTTTTATTTATATAGCGCCATATCATAAAGTTATCTCAGGGCACTTTGTTATAAAGAGTAGGTCTAGACCGACTCCTTATGTGTACAGAGACCTAACAATTCCCACCAAAAGCGAGCACAAGCAACAGTGGCAAGGAAAAACTCCCTTTCAAAAGGTAGAAACCTCGAGCAGAACCAGGCTCTGGGTGGGCGGTCATCTGCCTCGACCGGTTGGGTTGAGAGAGAGGAGAGGGAGACAGCGAGGGAGAGAGAGAGACATTACGAGGAAAGCGAACATGCAGTTGCACAGCACAGTTCAGTTTTACATACAGATGTAAAGTAGCAGTAGTGGAAATAGCATTAATGTTAATACAAATAAAAGTAATAGCAATGTAGTAGTCGTAATACTGATAATAAGTCCAAAAACAACAATAACAGCAACGGCTGCCGAGCAGCAGCACGGGGGCAGTGGATGGCCCGCATCACAGATCCAGGTTCCGCAACCACAGATCCAGACTCCGGAGCTCCGCAACCACAGATCACGACTCCACAACTCCGCAACCTCAGAACACGACTCAGCAGCTCCGCAACCTGAGATCACGATATCGCAGTTCCGCAACCACCGATCCAGACTCCGTAGCTCCGCAACCACCGATCCATACTTCGCAGCTCTGCAACCACAGGGCAAGACTCCGCAGCTCCGGAGGCAGAAACACTCGGAGAAAGCAATAGAAGGAAAGCGAGAAAGAGGAGAGAGAGCAGCAGAAGGATAGATAGAAAGAGGAGAGAAGGGAAGCAGTTGAGTTAGTAACAAGTATTAATGTGATAAGAGTATGTACAGATGGAGAGGGAGAGGAGGAGAGAGGAGCTCAGNAATGTTAATACAAATAAAAGTAATAGCAATGTGATAGTAGTAATAGTAATAATAAGTCCAAAAATAACAATAACAGCAGCAACTGCCAAGCAGCAGCACGGTGGCAGTGGATGGCCCGCATCACAGATCCAGGCTCCGCAACCACAGATCACGACTCTGCAGCTCCGCGACCTCAGATCACGACTCCGCAGCTCCGCAACCCCAGATCACGACTCCGTAGCTCCGCAACCACCAATCCAGATTCCATAGCACCGCAACCACCAATCCAGATTCCGCAGCTCTGCAACCACAGGTCGAGACTCCGCAGCTCCGGAGGCAGAAAATACTCGGAGAAACAATAGAAGGAAAGCGAGAAAGAGGAGAGAGAGCAGCAGAAGGATAGATAGAAATAGGAGACAAGGGAAGCAGTTGAGTTAGTAACAGGCCTTAATGTGATAAGAGTACATACAGATGGAGAGGGAGAGGAGGAGAGAGGAGCTCAGTGCATCGTAGGATGTCTCCCNAGAGAGAGAGAGAGAGAGAATGAGGAAAGTGAACATGCAGTAGCACAGCACGGTTCAGTTCTAGATACAGATGTAAAGCAGCAGTAGTGGAAATAGTATTAATGTTAATACAAATAAAAGTAATAGCAATGTGATAGTAATAATAGTAATAATAAGTCCAAAGATAGCAACAACAGCAGCAACTGCCGAGCAGCAGCACGGGGGCAGTAGATGGCCCGCATCACAGATCCAGGCTCCGCAACCACAGATCACAGCTCCACAGCTCCGCAACCCCAGAACACGACTCTGTAGCTCCACAACCCCAGATCCAGACGCCGTAGCTCCGCAACCACCAATCCAGATTCCATAGCACCGCAACCACCGATCCATAACCCGCAGCTCTGCAACCACAGGTCGAGACTCCGCAGCTCCGGAGGCAGAAAATACTCGGAGAAAGCAATAGAAGGAAAGCGAGAAATGGGAGAGAGAGCAGCAGAAGGATAGATAGAAATAGGAGAGAAGGGAAGCAGTTGAGTGCTTTGGTCAGTTTATGACCAAATATCTGCAAAACTAATGACATTCCCATCATCCTCAGCGTTATTTTGTTTTTGGTGCTAATTAGCAAGTGTTAGCATGCTAACATGCTAAAATAAGAGGGTAAATATGGTGAACATGGTAAACATAATACCTACTAAACATTAGCATGTTAGCATTTTCATTATGAGCATATTAGCATGCTGATGTTAGCATTTAGAACAAATGACAACTTAACACTCCCTGGGTTAACGAGGGATTTTGGGAGAGAAGGCTATTAGTTTTTCCCAACAGGATGTTGGGGTGTTTGTCTCACTGTGTTTACGTTTATACAGTCTCTGAGGACATTGGTCTGGGTAATTACACTGCCTTAATGAATGACAGTATGAGAAAAATACAAGTCCATCATGTGGTGTGTGTGTGTATGTGAGTGTGTGTGTGTGTCCATGTTTCTGCAGGCGCACATGCCTTTGTTCCACAGTATGTGTATCTAATGAAGTGCCAAATGTAATGAGATAAATCTATCCATTAAGGTCCCATAACGAGACTAAATCCACATGGCTGGTAATGAGGCGGTGCTCCATCAGTCATTCTCAGAGAGCTGGAGGACCTGACTGAAGCTGGAGACGACCCGGAGCCTGGGAGAATCAGACCCTCTAAGCCAGTAAATCCACAGCTCCAGCTGTTGTAGACCTCCACCATTTAGCCACCGGCCCTTCAGGGAGTGACTTCAAGTTAGCAAGCAGCTAACTGACACTGGAGTCATAGCCGGCACAGGGAAACACTAATCATCTGTAATCATTGATCTGCCATTACAGGGCCATACTCATTAGCCTGATGAAACAATTCTCTGTAGAATTCTGTTGTTAGTGGGCTGTTATTAGCTTTCTGGCTACTGCTGTGCTAAACATGTGTTCTCTACACAGGCACTACACATGCTGTTCAACAACACGTGGCTAATGTAACAATATAGGGATGCAACGTTTACTCAAGACACTGGAGTTATTCAAATAATAAAAACCCTCAATTCAAATCCTTTGCTTCAAAGCTTTGCTTCAACAAGTTCATGTATTTATCACTGTCACACCAAGAACTGATGCTGTGTATTGACCTTGCAAGTTGAAAATGGAGGAAAGGGATACATTAAGACAAGACAAGCCCTGCAAGCTTGTGCAACCAGTGCCATACTACTCAAAAACAACGAAACATGTCAACCTGCTGGTGGCGCTAGACGAAAGGTCAAGGGCTCACCAACATCATTGGGATATATTGTTTGGGAACCATGAATGAAAATTCCTGTTAGTTTTCCTCCAAGCTGTGAGTAAATGAAGAGGAACTGCACCAAGAGGTGTCATCATAATAGTAGTGCCCTTATACAGGATTAATGGCACCTTTATTATAATAGTGTTCATAACTTGAGTAACTGACAAATAAATGGATGAGTGACTTTGCTCTCTATCTCTAAGATGGAAGAAAAAAAAAACTGGACGGCTTTTCCAGTGACAGATCAGATTTAAGCTCCACAAAGGCTTTGATCTTAAGGCTTTCTGACAGGCTTTAATCTGAGTAGACCACACACACACACACACACACACACACACACACACACACAGCCATATTTTCATTGAAGTCACAATATACAAAATGGATTCAATTTATTTCCAGCTGCCTGTTTGTGGTTTTGAGTAAAGTCAGTACAGCGACAGTGCTTAAGTGAACTCTACCAGAGGACACTGTGTCAATAAATAACATAAAAGTGTCTAAATAAAATGTGAAAACCATGCTAAGCTCATCTGTTTTCCTTTATAAACAAATTGTGGTCAGTCATACTGTACTGTAACTCTGGGACTCTTCTATGCCCACTGAAGCTGTTATAAAAAGTGCCTGCTGCACCTTTTCTTTTAGTTGTTTTTACTGGATTTGTTACAGCAGTTTCACGTCTCCTCCAAATTCATATTTCTCAACAAAGGAAGCTGCCTACACAAGAAATGATAAAAGACAAAGAGGAGCTGCAAACCTGCCAAGCAAGGCCATACTTCTACATATTTCATTCACTCTAATTTTTTCTTCATTTTGTACAGTGCTGTAAAATCTTGTACACCCCTCCAGTGGGTTTACTAGGTGGAGATTACAGGTTGCAGCACACAAACTAATTCTTAAAAATAGACTAGTTAATAGTACTTATTTAAACCACTTGGTGTAACTTATCCAGGTGTGGAGGAAAATGTAATTCCACTGTGTAAGAGACATGTAATTGTGTTGGGTTTTCTTTATACAGTGTTATCTTGCTACGAATTATTATCCTGTGCTCACTCCTGGTATGAATTATTAGTCTGGGCTCCCTGTATTGTTTATATGCTCACTGCTTTGTACTATAATATACTACTCTAAAATATACTCCAAAGTTCTCCCTGACACGCGTTGCCCTTCCTGTGAACCCATGCTTCCCATGACTCCAATCATATTGATGGAACTCTAGTTACATTTATGTATCGTCTCCCCCTGTGTTACATCCTTCATGTGTGATTCAGTTGATTCAACCAAATGACAAAATTACTTGCTACAAAAAACACAAAGACCCACAAAGTTGAGTAGGAGAGTTGGACATGGATGACATGACCTAACATGTGAAGGTTCACTGTTAACCTTGGAAACAGTAGTGTAAAGGTCCAGTTACTAGCTTTTTTCTGGAGCTTTCAAACGCACCTTACAGCCTTCTTCAACATACTAAGGAGAGCTTGTGTTCTTAAGAGGACCTTGAATTAAGATTTTTTTTTCTTTGAACTGATGTACGAACAAATCTTTAACACCGAATCATCAAACTGAACTGAACATACTGAGTACATATGTATATATATTGTGATATAACAGAGGATGTTATCCATATTACCCTTCCCTAATACTGAAATAATGGCATTGGGCAGGAGGCATGGTACACCTGGATGACGTAGCAATATATAGTAGATGGGTGGAAGACATTATCATATTCTATATAGCTCTTTACTATCATTATGGAGAAACAAGATATATTTTTGAATTGAAATCTCAGCTGCCTGCAATAGTAAACCTTTGCTTGTTCAAGATTTAAAGGGATGGCACTTGCAAGGTCAACACTGTTGTTGACTGGGGAGAAACATTATTTACCTTATATAATTGGAACACTAGCCAGCGGTGAGATTGAAAGAAAGATGGGTCATGAGCAGATTCTCCCCATGTGGACTACCTTTTCTCTACCTCTGGGAATTGAATTTATAATAGCACAAAGAACACACAGATATTGTCTTTGATGGAGTTGTTGGCGATTGTCTTTGGCAGGAGAAAAATGAGCCATTTAGCTGGCCGGTGCGAGGTTCCACAGGCCGTGTTCAACTTGAAGCATCACCAGTGAGTTAGCTCTGCCCTGCAAGCACTGATATTAGTTAATTTGGAGCCTCTGTGTATCTCTGCCAGATTGTAAATCCAGACCAATTAGTGTCACCCCAACAGATGAGAACATGGAGCAACACCTCTCTGTCTTAAGGGCCCTCTTCTTTCTACTGCTCATAATGAAATTAATTAGAAAGTCCTTCTTTACTTAGACAGCGCACTGGCCCTGATTAAAATTAGCCTCATTGGGTGAGCGTTTGCATATAGCACACACACACACGCAAAGGCAAAGTGCATGCATGTGCATACAAAGACAATACTACAGTATTTTGTGTATAAAAGGTCAGTATGTGGTGAGAGAGCCGAAGGCATGTGAGTTTTTGATTGGCGGGACTGTGGTGCGGCATGGTGCGAGGCAGGCGGATGTGAAATCTCCACCATGCAGCTTCCTGGTTTCAGCCGTGTGACCTCCAAACAGTCCAGACAAGCAGAGCTGTGGGCTACAGCAAGCTAATCTAAAACAGCAAAGACCAAACAAGGCTACCTCTTTCAGACTGTCTCAAAATAACAGGATTATAGTTTATCTCTCACCAGCAGTTATTTGATGCTGGTAGCATTTAAATTGCATTCTGTCAGGAAACATCCAACCAGACAAAGTGAGCCACTGTAATTCCAGGTAGAGAACTGTGTAGCATAATAGTATTGGAGCATTATTGCAAAACTAGAAAGGACAGGTTTCTTTTTCTTTAGTGCCATGATGGTACTGTAGAGCGAGGTAGTTTTGTCAGTACCTGGAGGAAGACTGGCTCTTTTCCTCTTCTTGCCATTTTCAGAAGTGTTTTCCAGGGAAGGACACTCTGTCACCAGCGGCCCGTTGGAGCTGCTGAAGTGGAGAGGGTCACCGTTGGTCGTTGGGTCAAAGGGAAGAGCGTTGAGCCCTAAAAAATTACAAAAAGAACCACATTAGATGAGACGACACAGCGGTGTACAATTAGCTGTGGTCAAACACAGCAATATGTATCTTCTTCTGCTTTCCCTTTTCCAGCTCCCTTTTATTTTTTAAGATGTTAAAAAATTCAAACAAAGACAGACAACTTCTGAAATAATGTGAAGATATCTGATTAAAAGTCTAAACCATTAAACAGAGTTACCACCAGTTATGTCCAAAAACAGTTCCTAAAAACATGAGAGCCAGAAGATATATTGAACAACAAAGACAAAAGAATAACTTGAAAACTAAACTAACTAAAAACTAACCAATGAGGCTCTGAATCCCAATAAAATATCTCAATCCTGAGATGCTAAGTTTCTAGATCTTACCTCAAATGTAGTACTGATGTGGGCAGACTGTCTACATACATACACACACACACACACACACACACACACACACACACACACACACACACATAATATGACTCATCAAAATATAAAAAAGTCTGGACTTCAATGCAAATCACCCGTATCTGCCAAATGGTTTTGAGTCTGTATCTGTTCTATAAATACTTTAATATTAACCTGCTCATTTTCTTATTATTCTGTTCCCTTAAGAGACTCAATCATCTGACACAGAATAGAGCAATAAATAAAGTCACATCCTTGAGTAATGGTCACAACAATAATGAAAAAGTTATTTCCAAACCCAAAGGAATGAGGAGCAAACACGGTCTAAAACATCAGTTATTATCCGTCTTATGAGAAAATTTAGGGCAATGTATGCTTGTTTATACAGTAATTCTGAGGAGGGCTCAGAAGATACCACATATAAACTGCACGTCTCTATTTTTCAATGGAATACGAATAGATCTGGACGATGGCGAGTGAATCCTTCTCTCTCAGGCCCTGTCAGCTTTATTGATCGCTCACAGGGGGATGAGATGCAATTTCAGGTATCAAACCCGGATCCTGTTTACCTCAAAACATGCTTTTTTGTTGTTTGTGAGTTTGTTGTCCTTTACATTTAAGTGTGTGTTTGTATGAGAGAGCAACTAATATAATCTTTGTCCCTCACAGATCTCAGACATAATGATATGATTTCGACAATTATTAGACGGAAGATGTATCTTTGCATTTTTCATTACAACACTTACATAACTGATGTGATTGCGGCATCGCAATGAAAGGTCAAAATGATTCATTCTAATGTGATCTCTCAGCTTTCTTTTGAACATCTTCCACTAGGGCTCAGTTATTTATATTTAATCAATAACATAAAAATCCAGGTGAAAATCCAGTTTAAAAAGTACCATTTGCAGCATTAAAGTTTAGTTGAACCATTTACTTCTTTAGTTACGTACTTAGAGGGGCTCTGTCAAATGATCAGCAGCCTATTTACTTTTTCTTCCCAGTTTTCTCTTCACTGTTTTCAAACAAAGGCATTTTTAGATCCCCAATTGTCATTTACTGCAACTACTGTGAACAGTATCATCTTGCAATCTGGACACAAAATCCCAGTGAAAATTGGTAAAACTCTGTAAGAGTATGCATCTTGTATCGGGATTGTAACTAGATTTGATACAGCCTACTTTTATTTATGTCGCCAACATACACAGTGAGATTCGATTTTTCCTTCCCTCACTGGAAAAACATGTATTTCATAGTATTTTATCAGTAAAACTAGTAGTATCCTGTTTGCTTCATGGCTGGTTCCACATGCAAGAGCTTAAATATTTCTTTTAGCTCTTCTGTAGCCTCTGGATCTAATGAATTGTGATGTGCCACATTCATACCTTGCTGCAAATATGGCAACATTTTTCCCTGAACTCCAGATTACAATTCATCCTTAATTCATAAAATGCATGTCATGTAAATCAGGCTCACACACCACATGTACAGTGTTAAAACTTAGATTTTTTGGTTCTGGCAATTGGCCTAAAGGCATCTTTTTTTTTTTTTGTAGATGACATGCTTACTTGTGCTGCGTTCAATCCTCTCCATCCCTTTTTGTGCAGATAGTTGCCAGCAGATGCTGACATGAGATTGGCTTCATGCATTTATGGATGCAGCCCAGCCTCTATATCACTGTTATGTCTCGTTCTATATATTGGACAAGACCAGGCCTATAATGTGTTTACAAGGGATTTTAATAGCTGTCTTCATTCAGCTGAGTTTCTTCCCCATTCACTATTAGACAAGGACAGATGGAGCCTATCTCTGCATGGTCCTTCAACAGTCTGTCTTTTGTTTTACTGCGTTTATGTGGGTTTCACCTCGATGTATATGTGGCATGTTTTTATGTAAGTACATCTGTCTATGTAAGCACATCTATCTATCTATCTATCTATCAATCATGCTTTTGTTTTGGTATTTATGCAACAATCTGATCCATTCTGCCCTTCAGTAATCTGGGTTTTGTGCTGGTGCACTTTCTGCTGGCAGACTTTAGAAATAAGCAATATAGCAGAGGGTAATAAAGCTTTTCCTTACATCTGTATGGTACAAATGGAAAAACAGACTTGGAATACTTCATTTTACACACATTTATGGGAATTACAGCAAATGAACGGACATGGGTTACAAACTATGACTCTATGGGCAGTCTAAAAGGACTGTTGATATTAGAAGTATTATTTAGTAACAACAATATGTTTGTCTGCTAGACCTGATAGTTGCAATGAAGTGATATATTTCAGCCAGGGAGAAGAAGAAAAAAAACACGTACACGTACAAAGTGTTATGAGATGTGCAGCACTCACGACACTAGCTAGTACCCAAGCACAGTCTCTGGAAACAACCACATGTAGGTTTGTCCAACTTATTTTTGAAATGTAGGTGAATAAAGACACAAGCATGATCTTGTCACAGTGCAGAATAATCTGGAAAGGGGTCTGGAAGAGAATATACATTTGGTGGGGATGAATAGATTAGTATTCCGGATGGAGTAGAAGCAAGGTTCAATACTGGCCACTCAGCTCCTCTAGTCTGCTAAAAAAGCAACAGACAGTTTCCTAATGGGCTAAATGCAGAGTCCAGCCCAGCTTCTCCTAAGAGGAAACAGAAGTCATCAAATTGATTGTTGTTGTTTTTTCCCCACAATACAACTTGACCACTGACAGTTAAATCAGAGATTGGGGTGTCTTATGCAAGTAGTGGATAGCCCCGAGCCTCTAGCCTCAAGCAGAGATGAGGAGTGGGCTACAGAGGCCTGCTAAACTTACTTCTGTCTAACTGTACAACCTCAGTTTTTTTTTTTCATTCATCAAACTTGCAGTCTTCAGCCCCACCAATTTATCAATCAGTTTATCGCTGGAAAGGAACATATGCAACACCTGTAAACAGACTTTAAACAGATGGTGGAGTTCCCCTTTAATTGAATCAAAATTGTTGCTGATTATGTTTCTGTTGATAGACTTAATGTTTAAGCAAATAATAGTTTCAGCTGTAAAATTTCTAATGAAGTGAGAGAAGAAGGGGGATTTACATTTCTAACTATGGTCATGAAACGAACAAAAAATACTGTTTTCCACTTGAGACAAGGGGTGATCTCAGCAGTCAGAAACACAGGCACAATTTCATGCCAAAATGATTACCAAAATTGCAGCTCACCACCTCATATGCATTAACACAGCTGCATCACTTGATTTCACATTTAGAGTATAAACACACCAATTATAAGAAAAGGAACAAATCAAAGTGCAATGAAAATGTTACATCCCGTTAGTTTTTGTCTGGTTCCTGTTTTATTTTGAAGTATAGTCTGTTCTGTCTGTTCAGTTCCTGCCCTCGTGTCTCCTCTAGCTTTGATTATCTACACCTGTTCCCCATTACACACCTGCCCCTGATTCCCTCGTCAGCTTCTTCCCTACTTATACCGGTCCCTTTGCTTTGTTCTGTGTTGTGTGTCCTTTGTTAGATGTGTTCTGTGTGCCCAATGCGTAGCTTTCATGTTCCTGTGTTGGATGTATTTGTTGTGCTCCTGTTGCCTCCTGTACCGGGACTTACCTGCTTGTTCGCTTGCTTGCCTGCCTGCCTGTACATACAAGTAAGCCTTCAATAAATCTTTGATCTGCTTCAGTCTCCGTGCCCGTCTGCATTTAGGTCCTTCTCCTGCTACTCCCGACCATGCCTCGTAACAGAAAAGCCCTCATCTTTGCAGGTATTTCTGTTCTTATCATCACCTGAGAGCAGTGGTGTTGTAATCTAGAGTCTGGGACACAAATAACATGTTTACCTTCAGCCCCCCCTGTAAACACAGTTCTTCATATTGACTCTGTTGCTTACCTTTTTGGGAAACAGAATCCTTATCAAACCCTTCCTCTGACAGTACATGTGAATACTAACGCAAGTATTCACGTATGCTTGAGCCTGCACTTGTATTTCTGCCCAAAAAGTCCTCCACCTCTCTGCTGTCTGTGCAACGCAACTGTCGGGGGTTACATCAAACCCACCTACGCACACCTTTTCACTGACTGCATCAGTCTCTCTTTCCGGAGATGTCTGCAACCCATCGGCTTCCATCTGTCTGGGATTTCTCTCTCTCTGGGGCTGCGTGACAGACCGAGTAAAGTGTCAGTTCATCTTCTGTTGCTGATTTGATATTACTGCTGTCGGTCTACAAGCTGAGCTTTGTCGATGTTTTATCCAAGACATTCACGCGCATAAAAAAATGGAAACACGAGGACCCAAAGATCAGAGTTTGTGAACAAGAGAAAGGAAGATGGAGTAGGTTTGCACACAGGGGTGATGTTGGATATTCTGGGCCTCAAAACATGTAGCGAGGTATGCCCCACCCTGATGTGTCTAACATCAAACAGCAACCCCTTGCCACTCTAGTATTTTATTTACTCCACTAGCTGTACTCTGGCATGTTTGGGCACTTTTTGGTGCATTGTGTGGATGCGTTTTTACTGAGCTATAATCTGTATCTATCCAGCTGGGTCCAGGCAGATGGGTATGTGTATTTTATTTATTTTTCTCCAAAAGCCTCAACCTGAATTGCCTACACTGCATGGCAGTGTTACTATGTATGGAGGTGGGCAGACATATTCTCCCAGGGAATCACAAAGTGAGCAAGACAAGGTTATGGTGGTATACAGCCAGACCCAACAGATCCATTTGTGCAGTAGTATCATCAGCAGTGAGTAATGTTTAGAAGTGGTGATTCCAAGTATCTTTATACCACATACAGTATGCTGCATGAAAGTATACTGCTGACTACAAATGCCTACAAAAGTCCTGAATGAAACTCCTCACTGTCCCATGTACATTGTTGCATTTCCTTGAGGCAGAAAAGATTTTGTGCTGAAAATTGTAAAATAGCACATTTGATGAATAATTAGTGCAGCAGCATAAAGACCCATTCCATTTTTTTCAAGTTGCATTTTATGTTTTTGTTTTAAGTTCACTTAAAGCTGCTATAATCAATATTTTTATCGTAATATTGAATCAAATGTTAAATCTAATGTGAAATGGGTTTAGCTTGCAGAAAATTATTATTCAACTCTGCAGTTCCGCTCAGCTCTACAGAGCATTTTAGCATCTTTTAGCTCATTGTTTTGTTTTTCCTGGCCAGCAACTTTACTATTTTGGTTCACTCTCACTAGTCTAATCGGCATCGTTTCCAGACGCACCAGGCAGCAGTGTTCTCCAGCAAAAACAGCTGTAAAAACCCATTGTACACTATCTGCCCAGCACCAAAAAACTGACTCAAGAGCCAGATATTTTCCTCAGGAGGAGAGTGAATATTGGGCATATTTTTGTCAGGAACGACAGAAGCACAATTCCAAAAATAAATTAATATAAAAATAGAATTTTAAGATAATTACCAACTTTTTCTTGCCATTTTTGTTTACATAACTATAGTGACAACAAACTGGGAGCGGGAGAAAAATTGTGTGTCAAAGGTTCCTTTGGCCAGGACTGAAAACGAGGGACAACGCAGTATATGCCGTAGACCAGTGAGATACTAGGATGCCCCATAATGGGTAATCTTAGTAATATTCATATCTATATCATTATTTTTAAGTAGAATATCTCATGGAAACCTGAGAGAAAAATTACAATTTGAAGAAAACAAAAATATTAAATGAAAATCTAAGAATGTGCAATGAACATTTCAGTGTATTGAAGAGAATCTGAAAATGTGTAACGAGAATCTTACAAGACTGAACGGAATATATTCAGCAAAAATAATAACATCCTTGAGTCTATATGCATCCATGCAAGTCCATATCAGCTTTGCACATCTGGACTTTGAAATCCCCTTTGTTCTTTTTTGCGAAATTGCTCCAACTCTATCAGCACTATGTTTCTGCATGCAAGCAGAAGCAGACATTTACAGGAGGGAGACACACTAAACTCAATACAGAGAGAGATGACCAGTAAAGAAAACCACTTGAACCACCAATCATTAAAAAACACCATGTAATAGTAATGGATCTAAACTGGCTAATGGGCAGGACAGATCCACGAACAACACAGGATAATGTCTGCTGAAAGTGATACCCCCTTTTATCAGTAAGATGAGTCAATGCCAGACTACAAAAACCAACACACAATTTTTAAAAAATCATTAAAAATATATGGAGTACTCTAGCAGCCGTACCTTGTCTTTGTCAGTCCTGAAATATGAAAAGAAACAATACTAAGACTACAGCCATGCTAGAGGATCTGTGAGGCTGATTTTTAGGCACAGCTGAGCTAAATGCTAACATCAGCATGCTAACATGCGCACAATGACAATGTTAACATGCTGATGTTTAGTAGGTATATTGTTTATCATGTTCACAATCTTACTTTATCATGTTAGCATGCTCCCATTTGTTACTTAACACTGAACACTGAGCTAGACACTTAGCTAATTTAATAAGTTAAATAACAAATAAATACGTTTTGCAGTTATTTGGCTATCAACCATAATATTGGACAAATTATGAATTTGACCTTATGATGCCACTGGATGAAAAGTCAGTAGATCACCAAAGTTATGTCTGTATCATTTGAGTTATTATTCATCCATTTTCAACCACTCTGGGTCAGGCAGCCCAGACATCCTTCTCCCTAGCCAGCTGCTCCTGGGAGACCCTAAGACGTTCCAAGGCCAGATGGGATATGTAATCCTTCTAACGTGCCCTGGGTCTGCCCCGGGGCCTCTGCCCAGTTGGACGTGTCTGGAAAACCTCTAAAGGGAGGTGTCCAGGAGGCATTCGTATCAGATGCATGAACCACCGCAACTGACTCCTTTCAATGTGAAGGAGCATCAAAAAAAGCTCCCCTCGGATGTCTTAGCTCCTCACCGCAATCTCTAAGGGTGAGCCCAGCCACCCTACGAAGGAAACTCATTTCGGCCGCCTGTATTCTGCAACCTCATTCTTCACTACCTAAAGCTTATGACCATAAGTGAAAGTTGGAACTTAGCTTGACCAGTGAACAAAACCCCGATATACTTGAACTCCTTATCTTGCACCCTAGTGAAGGAGTTCAAGTACCATGGCCTCAGACTTGAAGGTGCAGACTCATCACAACTGCTTCACACTCACACACAGCCGCAAACCATCCCAGTGCTGGCTCATTTCAAGTCAATGAAGCCAGAAGGGCCACATCAAGCCACTGTACTGGACACGCTCCACCCACTGGCTGTGCCCTTATGAATTACTTTTCAAGAAAAAAATGCAAAACATTTCTTAGTACCAGCTTCCTAATTAGTATTTTTCTCAATATTTACTTTTCTCTGTTTTATACCATTGTAAATGTAATATCTTTGGCTATCTTTTGGACTGTTATTGGCAATTTGAATATCTTCCATGGGCTGTAGGAAATTGTGCATTTTTCACTTTTTCTGACATATTATAAATAAAACAATTCATCACGAAATAGAGAAAATAATTGCCAGAGTAATCCATAACAAAAATAATCATTAGTTGCAGCCCTAGTAAGGACCACATCTTATCCAAACAACCTTTAGATCTGATATTCAGGATGCTCTCATGACATCCACATCATCAACAAACCAAAGCATGAATTTTTCATTTCTTTGATGACTAATTTGGGACACAATGTCCCACTGCAATCATTTCAGGCCCCATTCTCTGTAAGCATGAAGTGGTTTATTCCACTCTGTAGCTTTTCCAAAACTGGGAACTGATTGTTGTTTTTTGAGCACCAGACAAATCAAATCAGAACCGAAACATGTTGAAGAAACCGGTGTTAGTTCATTATAGTATTACACCAGGTTCTCTTTCTTCCCTTCTCCTTGTTAAAAGGATTTATAACTCTACATTGCACCATGTTCTCTACTGCACAATTTGTCTGTTTTGTGAAACCATTTCTTTTGGAGTAAAGTAGCTGTGCAAATACATAGATCATTGGATCTTGTTACGAACATATGAGCATGTTTAACAGCAGAAAATTGGCACACATTAGCAGGTGGGAAGTCTGTGTATGGGAGAGAGTTGATGGTGAGAGGCAGTCTAGCCAGCCATGAAAAAACACATACATACTGTGTTCATCCATCTGAAGCATCCTCTTCCAGAGACATAAAATATTAACACATAATCTTTTACATAACTTTCCACAGAACCTCTGCTTATTTGTCCATGCAGCTCAGAGGATTTGACTACTATGACAATGAAAAATATCAAGGACAGTGAAGGAATTTGAATTAATGCATGAACTGCACTGGCGTTTTAAAATATGAGATAGAACATGCTTTATGCAGCGCCAGTCCTCATAAATATACACCAGGAATCCATTTAAACTCTGTTCAATCACTACTGTACATACATTTGGATGGTAATTATACTGTATGTTTAGCCATATAGGCACATATCAGGAGGGGATGCATTGAGAAAAGAGCTGTCAACAAAAATTTGCTTCAAAGCTTCAGACCTTCATTTTACAGTATATCTGTGATGAAAATATTGAATAATGCACAGCAGTGGGCACATTCTCTCAACAGCTACATCAACTAAGCTTTCTTCAGCTACTTTTATTCTCAGAATAGTAATTTGAATGCAAGGTTATAGCTTGTATTTGTATTTATATAAGCGTTTTCTATTGTTTTTAAATACAAACACCATGTCCTTGCCTAGTATCAGATAGGAACACTGCCCTGAGACAGAATCCATTATGAACTCTAGTCCACTTGCTGATATGAAAATGATGGGTACAATAGAGTTGCAGATACAACACTTTTTCAGCACTTCAATAATCATATAACTTTAAAACTGTAATTAAGAATTAATTTCTTTGTGTATATGTAGAGACATACATGCATATTTGCAGTTGCACAAAGGATAATACCTTTAGACTAACCACTGGGACATAATGCTTTATTTCAGTCTTATATTAGAAAAAGGGCAATAAATTAACACTTTTCAGGTCATCTTCAATCAGTAAATTGTCTGAAGGCTACTATTTTCAAGAAGTTCCTCTGAGGGGTCATAACCTTTAATAGAGAGGTTGAAATGAAACTCAGCCATCTATGACCTTTCTGTCATCAGCTGAATTAGCTGCTTCCTGCCCACTGAACAAAGATATCCAGGCAGAGCATGACCAGGTCAATGACAGTCATGCTTTTTACAAAAATTATACTGGTCATAGGGCCGTAAGTCACACTCGGTCACAGCTGAGGGTTCAGGGTGCAATGCGACCACTCACATTAATGTACTGGCTGATAACCCATTTCCAGGTTGGCTGCTATTGGTCATATTCAAGTGACACATTTCTGGTTGTGTCATGCATGGTGATAGCTCCAAGATTAGCTTCCTGGCCCCAGCAGCAGCTATGTTCCTATATCTGGAAGTTTGCCCATGAACCTCAGTCATAGGACCTCTAAGAATCTGTAGGTGAGAAGACTACTGATAGATAAGTTAACCAGTGGAGCAAGTCATTGCTCTATATATAGTCTAGACTGTCCAGCTCAACAACACAACATTAGTGAAGGTCGCGGATGCCTGGCTGTAAAACTAGAGATGCTGAGTGACAGACGACACCGACAGATGAATAAACAAGGTGGCTAACTGATTCGGCTTAGCAATAGCTGGTTCAGCACACTGGGCACGGGAAGCATCCTCCTAAGGATATCAACTTGGCTTTTCACTTGGTGCCTGAGTATTTTTAGCAGCAGAAACAATAAGGGGACAAATTTATACAGTGGCAAAAAGTAAACAAAAACAAACCCTGTGTTATCATCTTGGACCCCTTCCTAATGATTTGTCCGTCACCTATAAAAACACAGTAATGACCTGGCAAAAACACAAACTGCACTTCAGAAACAGTCAGTCAATTTGCAGTGTCTGAAAAAAACAAAAAAACACCATGAATCTATCAGACATTTAAGCTCCAGATGTACAAACGTAACCAGATGGACAGCCTTCATCCAGTCGATCTCAGCACAGCAGGCTACTTACTGCGTGGCAGGACCAATGAGGACATGTGAACGAATATTCATCAATAGTTTCTCAGTCTGCCCACACAACATCTGCCTCTCGTGAAGACATGAAAGGCCCGTACATTCAGCAAATGCAGACATACCACAAATAAACAGGATGGTAAACAGAGTTACAGCTATGCAGCAAAGTACAGAGAGAACTGTAAAAGCTAAAACATACAAACTACCATCTTTTTTACTTTAGTAGAGATTTACACCTGTGACGAAAGTGAAGTTTATGGTCTGGTGGAATGAGCTGACTTTGAGATTACAGCTTCTCCAGGTGATTTGTGACCTTCATCATTACTGCTTATATAGGCTGTAACCCAGTGGCACAATGTGCTCAGCCAATTTAAACATACAGTTCCCTGTTATTCCCTCCAGGACATAGCAGAAAAGGCTTTTTTCTAAAACCTACTCAGTCCAAAATTTGTCAAAGTGAAACTTGTTTTAAAACTTACAGCTGCTACAGCTTGTTATATTAATAGACCAAATGACTATGTTTAGGAAAGAGGTCAATCGTAGAGAAGAACCAACATATTATCATCAATAATCAAACTCTTTTGTTGGGTTTTACCCGCAGCTTTATTGTTTTGGTTCATCCTCACCACTCTCCTCAGCATAGTTTCCAGCAGCAGCAGGCAACTGTTTACAGCAAAAAAGTTCTACTAAAACTATTTGCAAACTTTTTTTGACAAAAACTGAGAGCTGAAAACCCCTTTTCAGTGTCAGTTAAAGGTGGGGTAGGCAGTATTTATTTTTGGCGTCATTGGGCAAAAGTTCCATATTAACCGTTCAGCATATTGTAATTCAAGTGGTCTGAGAGAAAACCTCTACTACTGCCCCTCCTCTTGGCACTGTTTTCAGGCTTCAAAAAATCTATCCCGTGACGGGAGACTTTGACCAATCATAGGTTATTTCAGAGAGACCGTGCCTTCGTATTGGCTGAGCTACAAATGCAGATGCACGTGCATGACAGTGAAAGCCTGATTCAATGGCTGAAAATCCTGCAACTTGTGAATAATTTTCGTCTTTGAAAAGACAAGTCGCGGCGGAAGGGACTGTGGTCTCAGTGAGGCTCGCGCCGTGGAGAGTGAGCACTATGAGGGATAAGGTTTCGCAGGGTAACAGATTCCTGCGGCTGCCGGTCGAAGTTGTGGGTTTGGTGGGAGGGGCTTAGCGGAGTGAAGGCAGCAGAGAGGGGCGGATGGTTTTGCATAGGTTGCACAGATTTTGCCTACCCCAGCTTTAATTATACTCATATTCAAACTATAGATGAATCACACAGGCCATTTAACTGTTTTTTCCCCTATGTATGTATGTTTTCCCTTTATTAAACAAAGGACAGTATAGAGGTGACAGGACATTCAGGAAAGTCTAGATCCTCATTTAGGTGTTTAGTAGCCTGTAATTTGTTGGTTAGGTTTCCTTTGTCTGTCACCTTTTCATATGGAAGATGGGATGTGGTCAAGGCTTGTAATGGATGGATTACTGTTATGGAAGTCCAGATAGTGTCTAGCCATAGGGTAGCTTACATTCCATGTGAAAATGGCATATTTGTGTTCTTCCAAAGTAAAAAACTTTGCAACTGAGACATTCTAGCCTATAGATAACAAACAAGGTTTTACAGTTAATGATTAATGGTGAACTCCTTTTGAGATGCAAAATCCATGAATGTCTTGATCTGTAATAGTGATATTAAGGTTTGCTGAAAACAGTACCATGCTGAAAATGCTGAAAAGTGTGCATGGTGCCATGAAGGCTTGAAGAACTGGCTATGCAGAGTAGGGTATCCATGGTGACACCGTAACCCGTGGTGACAGGTATCTGTTGGCAATTGTACCAGCTGCTGTTGTTCAGTTTGACTGTTTCCACTGAGATCTGAATGCAGAAAAACTGAAGATCTCAGCTGTGCCAGCTGTCAAACTCTACGATGCACACACACAGTGAGGCTGCATGAGACATTACACACACAGTCGCTCTCATACACTGAGACATACACAAACTTGAGAATGCAACCAAGCACACTGACCCACACAAGTGGCACACAGTCAGGCATACATAAACACAAACACACGCCTACATGCTCTCTTTGTTGCGTCTGTATCGCACTCAGCCACATGCACTTTTGCATGCAACAGTGAAATAGCCGTGCATCTTCTATGCCAATAGTGACGACTTATCAAACCGACACCAAAATAGGCTTAAAGGAGACAGTGAAACCACTCGGCCTGCTTTTCTATAAACTGTGCTTTGTGCGGACTGTTTGTTAACATTCTTGTACAAAGAGGCCATTTATTGAGACAGCAGAAGGTGTGTGAATGAGGTTGCTGGTGTGAGGCTGCCTCATTTGTACATCTTTAGCAGAAGAAGAGAGTGGAGGGAGATCTAGAAAATGCTCAACGGTTTTCATTGAAAATATAAGATAGAGCCTACTCACTGTTCTATGCTATGGAAACATTGACCACAAAATAAGACATTCTCTTACCAACAAAGATGTAAAACCTGAAAATAATGCCTAATGGTTTAATCCAAAACCACAAGGGAAATCTGGTGAATCTTTCATAAACTCATTAATGAAGGTTAATAAAAAGAAAAACGAAAACATAGATTTGATGTCAGGACTTGGCAAAATGTAATCAGTTCCCAGCTGAGAGAGTGACATTTAAAAATGAGGCTTCTTTAACAAAACATCACAGTGTCCTATTCAAAGCATATAATTTTAACTTTCAGTATTACAAAGAAAGAAAATATTTTTGGCTACTCACATGAGTGGTACCACATCCCCACTGGCATTTTACATTTATAAAGTCACTTTCTGTTTGATATTTTACATTACTGCATGCAGGTTTTCAAATATTCATTCTTATGCTCTCACACTGTGCATACTGTGCTTTTGTTGTGAAGTCACTATGAGTCGACCTGGATACCACCTCTCTAGTCAAAACTTTGCCACGTGCTCTACCTTTATCATAGTTTTGTGAACTAAATAAGGCATGCACACATGCACACACACCGACACAAATGTGGGCGATACTGTTAGACATGCTACATACCATCCTGAAAATATCACAATTCATTTTATTTATTTTCAATCTCCCCTTCGTCATTAGGTATCTCCTGTCCATCAACACTAGCTTGTGTTTACTTATAGGTTGACTAAGAACAGAGTGCATTCAGGCCAGAATCATGTCATCAGTATTCATTACATCAGTGACAAGGAGAAAATTCCTTCTCAGCCCCCTTCTGTCATTCCCCCAGGCCTCAGGGAATCCACTGAAGGTTAATTTATTTAAATCCCCCATCCACTCATCTCTATTCCATTAAACTCTACTAATAAATCTTTGGTTTGCCATGTAATCTGTTTTCTACTGTCAAAGGCCCAAGCCTTGTTGTGGATGTGCACTCAAAGATAACATGGCAGCAGATAAGGTCATGTTAAAATCAGTAGATGTCATGTTCTGTGTGTGTGTGTGTGTGTGTGTGTGTGTGTGTCTGCAGGCATGTGTCTAACTGTGCACAGACGTCTGCTCTTTGAATGTGGCCAAAAAGCCTGGTTTAATTAATGTAAGTGCAGCTCATGGTAGGGGGCAATAAAATCAAAAGGCTTAGCCCTCTCAGAGCCCCGTGCTGCTCTAGTGTCCCAAAGGTCCTGTAAAGTCTAAGTCTGTGGTCTAAAATACAATTTCCCATCTGCCCTCTCTCCTGTTTTTATCCTATAATAAAGAATATGGTCATACCTCTCTGGTCATGATAGCAACGATTAGTCTGAGGTACAAGGGGACCTTGGCTATATGGACAAGTGCTGTATCATTATTACAGCATGTCATGTCAGTGTTACACAGATGCTGTTACGATAATGACTGTTAAAAAGCTCAGCTGTTTGTTTAATAGCGGGTGAAGCCATTTGCAGTCTGTTGGAGAGGACGTCTCATTGAAGTCAATGTGGGTTTTGTGTTCAAGAGGGTTTGTTAATGAGAGGCTCAGAGGAGCAGGGGAATTATGACCAGAAATCTGGCTCCAGAGGACCTCAACACTGGTAGACAGGGTGAGTGCACAGTCTGATGTGCGTGAGTGTAAACATCTAATGCCAGATTCAGACTACACAAATCAGCCTGAAAATGTCCTGACCCACCAGTTTGCCTCGCAAACAAAATTGACCGTCATGTGCAACAATTGCTCGTTATATCCTGTGTAGTGTGCCATAGTGGAACAAAAAAGATACGTCTGGGAGGCCTCATGACAAAAAGACTGAATTTCCTTCTTTCACCATGTTTGAAAACTTCTGTTCTGTCATGTTATGTGACATTGACCGTGGTGCACAACGTAGCGTCGTAATATGGCAATGCGAAAGAGAAATTGTGTTTTATTTCAGTGAACCATTTGACTACAACTCTCAGAAAATGAGCGGTATACCAAATTAAAGGAACCCTGTGAAGTTTTTGATCACTAGTATTGTACATGCACACAAGGATGCACAGGCATGCGGACAAGCATGCAGGCGGCGCAATACATGTTCCTGCCGCTGTATTGCTATTATAGTGATAAACAGTCGGTGGTGGTAATGCGCCAAGAAATGTAGCCATATGCCAAAAAGGCAAGAAACAGGAAGACTGCAAGCTAACAAACATGGATGTAAACAATGTGTGATTTAAAATATTTTTAAAAATCTTTAAATCATAAAGCATATTATTACAATCAACACGTGATTACACTCCTTGTTGGTGTTGTCAGGTGGTACAGTAAAGTCGGTCCCTGGCACCTCTGTAGGGACGCAATTCATGAAAGACAGCAAGCTATGACTGGTTGGCATCCAACATGTAGTCCACCATGTCTCTCAGCCAGATGACATCAAGAATTGATTATGTTTGTTTGCCTAATCCAGGGTTCGCCAACTGGCGGCCCCCGGGCCACATCTGGCCTGCCAAAGCTTCCCGTCCAGCCACAGAATATAAATGAATTCAGAAAATATGCGGAGGAAAAAAATGCGCTCTAGTATAGGATATCTAGGATATCTAGCATTATTTTTTCTTTTGAAGTAACCCCAAAAATAGTTGAGATGGAAATTATTTTATTAGGATTGATTTACCAACCCCAAATATATGTGCGTTCAACCCGCCGGTTCTAAAGAAGTTATAAATCCACCTGTCGAATAGGCTAGTCTACACAACCCAATGGTGGAGTCAGGTCTACCTCACTCACAAAGCTGTGGTTACTTCACTGGTTGTGCACTGAATAGAAGTAGCTGGATAGGTGAAGCTGAAACAAATTCTGAGAGCTGAAACAAAATTTAACATTTCGTTTTATTTATTTTTGTCACATGCTCTTATTTAACATTTCAAATTTTTGCATGTGCAATAATGGTGACTCATAACAACCAAAACTTCTCAGCAGAAGCACTTGTTGCTCTCTCTTGTTCAGTTAATGCTTGGTTAATAAGCCCGCTGGCATGGGAATATCCAGCTTTCAAGGTGGCAATTTTTCTGTGGTGGGCCTCTGACTGCTCAGGGTAAGACTCTTTGAAAGTTGCATGCCTTGTGTAATGGTGGCGCCTAAGGTTGTATTCTTTTGCAACAGCGATCGTTTCATTGCAAATGAGGCATACAGGTGTAGCTTTACCGAAAGTTGGTATGATGAATGCATACTTCCACGTCAACATTCCACTTTAGGCTCTTTGAGAGAGACATTTTTGCATGTCTGACAAACAATTCAAAAGGCTTTTGTTCCTGCTTCTTGCAAGCATTTTCCACCAATCAGGACACTGATAGCGTCAAAACCGATTAATATGTCCCGCCAATCAAGACTGCATTCTGCAATTGCGTTTCATACGAGAAGTGTCTAGTGTTTTTTTGGAGTCTGTTCACACTGATATAGGCTAACAAAAGTGACAATTTTGTAAAAAAGTGAAAATATTAAACAATAATAAGCTAATTAGGCATATATATATATATATATATATATATACACACATACATACACACACACACATATATATATGTATGTATATATATACATATATATGCATATGTATATATTAATTTGAAAGTCTGACCCCCACATTGTCTGCTTTGAAAAATTCTGGCCCTTGGACAAATGTAGTTGATGACCCCTGGCCTAATATGACACAGTGACCACTGAAAAATTTCATGGGCCTCATTTTCACTTCGTGTTTTTAGGGGTCTCGTATCTGGATAAATTCCAAATGGGATTTATACATAAATATGCATATATGTATATGTCACCATTAGCCAGATCACAAATATGATTGCAGCATGTCTTGGTTTTCCTGCGCTATATGCAAATCAAAGCCAGCACCACTCTAGTAGAAGAAAAACTTGTGTACTTAAGAGTTGAGTCACAACAATCAACAGTTACCAACTAGCTAATAACTATTGATAAAAGATATGAATGAATCACATTTATGGACTACAAGCGAGACAAAAATTTTACTCGTCCTCAAGTAACAGGGAGAACCATGGCTAATTTCAACATAACTTCAGCTGCAGTTATGACAGGAAACAGACCCTGTGAGTGGCTATTTCCACAGATAGCTTACTTATGCAGTTACACTTTGAGGGGTAAAGATTATATAATTGTCTTGGAGAGACGGATGCATTTACACAATTTCAGCTTCTGGCTAGATTGCGTCTTAAATATCAATCCATCTCGAAAGCTTCTTAGATGCATTTACATTTAGGTTTTTTGATATCTGATCCGCTCAAGACGCATAAAGTAAGTAAGTACAAATGGGGTTATGTAGTCTGATCCTGTCATAATAGGGAGGTTTGTTGAAGAGGACTTACAGAATGATTTACATGGAGTTGTGAAGAGAGGTCAGGTGGAAATTATTAAATGTTGCGCAACCTTTATCCCTTTGCTGCCATTTTCGATACACAATACTTGCTTTACAATTACCCCTCAATCGTGTGTTCTGTTGAATACTAGCGAATGTAGAAACTTTTAAACTTTTAAAAGGTTTCTGGTATTTCCTTAAGACATTAAATGGACATTACCACAAATATTCCAATTTTGTTACCGTTTTCAAAATTTTGTAGCTGACTTTTCTTAGTTTTACTTTCATGTGAGTTAAGTTTCTATTTTCTTCATTCACTCTGAAAGTACTCTGTTGGATTGATGTTCTTTCACACTTCAATTTTCTGTTTCAAAACGGTTTCTTGTTCCTTGGCTTCCTCATGTAGACTCGCTTTTAATAAGACTGTCAAATTCAGCATGTTTAAGGAGAAAGCAAATGTATTAAAGCACAGCCTGGTGATTGATTTAAGTGGATTTCTTTTTCTATTTCAAATGAGTAATGTATGAGTGTGAGCATTAATAGTAATGGGGTTAAATTGTATTTCTAAGATATTCGATTTAATGGAGCTCCAAGTCAAGAAAAAGTCAATGTATCAATATCCACAATATATTTCTACTCAGATTAATCATCATTGCGCGCTCTCTAAGGGCAAATACTGCTGCTGGAATAATGCTTCTTCGCTGTTGGCTCTGGACCACTCACTTGTTTCAGTCTCCTACTCATATTAACAGAGGTATAGACAGAGACCGAAGTCACAACCTCTTTATGATGGAAAGACTGCCAGACCCCTACTGACACATGCTTTATTGGACAACAGGTGTCCTGGCAATTTAGCACAGAACAACACATTAGAGTGAAAATCTATATCTAAGTGGAACATACAGTGCATCATTTCTAAAAGCCCATGCTTTTAAAATATGCGCCAAGCTTTTTTTTTTTTTTAAATGCTGGCCACATTTGCAATAGTCTTCAAGTCAGCACACAGTAAAACAAATATGTCACCCAAAGATGTCAAATATCCACTTTGAAACTTATCTCCGGAGACTGAATAAAGCTAAGCTAGCACAAAATACTAGAATTACCGTGTGTCTCTCATATTACCCACAATACATGTAACACTACCTCTGCGTTTTCCATTTTTTTCTCTCATTCTTCCTCTATTGCTGTGTCCACTGTTTTCTGTTGCATCGCTTTCTGTCACATCAGCCACATAGCATCTATGCCATTTCCAACATCTAAAAGACAATCGATATAAATGTAAAATATAATACAATTTCTTATGCTGACATGACAATTAATCCATCACTTTAGAAATAGAAAACAATTTCCATAGAGTGCCACTAAGACATCCATTTTATTAAATACACCAGCCATATGGAATACCAAAAATACCGGAATACCAAACAAATCATATTCTGCTGATGTAAAGCCTCTCAACACACATAACATACTGACACCGGTGTTTTGGCTGAACGCCTCTTCTCAGGACTGAGTGGGCAGGTATAAATCTTGCTTGATTTGCATCCTTCTTATTCTTCTCTTAACATTGTAAAACTTGACTTGCATGTCAATCGAGGTCCACACATCTTATTACTGTAATAGAGCAATCACAATTTCCCAAAGCTCACATCAAAGTTACCATTGATGTGCTTGTTTTGTCCAACCAACAGTCCAAAACCCGAAGATATCCAGTTAAGAAGACTTGAGACATTTGAGAAGCTAGAATTAAATTTTTGGGCATTTTTACTTACAAAATTACTTAAATGATTTAGCAATTATTAAATTTGTTTTTCTGTCGATCGAATAATCGTTTCAGCTCTAATAAACATATAACATGTACAAGCATTTTAGATAAGGATCTCTTCAATTTGGTCATTAACGATTTGTGACCAAGACATGTAATAATTGGGACATTTGAAAAATAAATAAATAAATTTGCTTTCTAGTAGACAAACCATGTAATTGCAATATATCTTTGGCATTTGTGTACTGCAATTTCTTGTAACTTTATCATCTGACGTACACACCGATACTGATATATCTGAGATAAGCTAATATCTAAATTAATATTAGGCCAATGAGTCAACTTTTAATAATTCAAGACGTAATTTCTAAATATGTGTGATGCTTAGTAATAGAGCAATTTCGACAGCATCCACGTCTCCAGAATCACCACACAGCACAGCAATATTCCTGTGAGCTTGGCCAGCCCACCCTGAAGCATGCCACCAGCACATCTGCTGTTGTTATTTGAGTTTGCCTTTACCAAAGTACTAATCTCCCTCTTTAGCATATCTCTCTCTCTCTGGACCCTTCATGGCACTTCTCTTCAATCAGGCAGGAAGCACAATGAGCTTAAGCTCTTTTTTCCATATGAGTGTGATGATTGCGTATGATGGAATCTGAATCAGAATGAATTATAACCCCTGAGCAATGACGCAAGGGAGAGCTTTAGTTGCCAAAAGCCTTCTTTCAAAAGAAGAGGCTTTCTCCTTTAAAGCTATTCCAGTATAGAGTTGAGTGAATGAGCTTGTGGAGAAGGATAACCAGATAGCTGCTTGTCATTCTCTATGAGTTTTTCAGTTTCAGTTCACCACCACCTGAATTTACATTTTGATAACAACTCATCACATCGTCAGTTAAAAATTTGGCAACTATTTTGATAAGCGATAAATTGTTAAAGTTAACAAAAAAAGATTCTCCAGTTGCAGCTTCTTCAATGTGAAGATTTTTTGCCGCTTTTCTCTGTTTTATATGATTGTAAATGGAATATCTTTGGATATTGGACTGTTGGTCGGACAAATCTATATGGAAATTATGATGGACATTTTTCACAGTTTTCCAATGTCTTACAAAATATTTTAATTATTTATTTATTTTAATAATTGGTTAATAAAGAAAATAATCTGCAGATTAACAGATAATGAAAATAATCATTAGTTGCTGCCTGTTTAATGAATTAAGTCATTAAGTTATATGATGATGTATCAGCATTGAAGTCATTAGTCGGTACCCGACACAGAGGTGAGTGCAACTCAGTTCACTTGTCACATGTGGACAGACTAAGAAGCACAATAATTTATTTGATTTATTCAGATACCCTGAATTTTCAAGAATACATGCTAAAGCAAAGCAGTGACTCATTTCATGACAGCAAGAACAGAAGGCAGGCTGAATCATTATTAAAGTAGCTCTGCAACAAAGAGAAATAAACCAAGTGGCGTGTTGTACAATGAATCAGAACTGCTGCGGGACAAACAGATGGCTTCCTTGCTGAGTGGTTGTCCACTTTGTCCTCAGATTTTATATGATCAACTTTAACATTTCAAACACTTAGCACGAAGACACTAGAATACGTCAATTAGACAGCAGAGGCTACAGTAATGGGGACAGACTACACATAGCATCTCTCAGTCTCAGAGTGTTTGTTCTGACAACAGGCTGAAGTAAACTAAGTCTACTTTTTGGCCTTAAATGAGCTCCCTGTGTCACTCTAGTGAACACCTCTCATAGACAAACAGATAATGAACTTGGATTCTCAGCACCTTTTGGCTTCCAGATACCAGATACCAATCTTCTCCTCCACAGTGAAGTGGGGGCTTCCTCTGCTATGTCCCCATTTCCTCCTGCTGTCATTTTGACCCGTTCGGAAATGTATGGCACAAATGCAGTATGGTAGCTAAAAAAAAAAAAAAAAACACCTGTAGACACCACTTAAGTTAGAATTCTCAGCTGTATTTCTTGCTTTTGAAAAGAAGATGAAGATGGATGGCAAGGGGAAAAGATTAAAACAGACCTCACTGTGGAAATGTATTACAATTTCACCACAACCTAGACAAATGGCATTTGAATTGATGGCCACATTCGCAGGATGGCACGAAGAGAATCAACCTTTCAAGACAGGAAATGACCCGGTCACAGACACCATTACTGCAGTAAAGGAGAAGGATACTCAGCCTGTCCATAGATTACAATTTAACTGCTGAGGGAAAAGCAACCAAGCCAGTCAAAGCTAATTTAGCTCACATTACAAAGGACCTTGCAACACCAATATTTTGCACCTTCAATATCCCAATCTCCATCGAAATGCTCACACCCTATGATTGAACTGATTGACATGATAACAGCTGTCATTAAGGCTAGTCTGACATTTCACACCTGCATAATTTGATTATTTGGACACAGCAGAGTGCTTCAAACAGGTCTTGGATCCAAAGTTGGAAAAACTGGGTTATTTCACTCAAGCGCTATTCATATTAATATTTCAGCTCAAGGATATAGTTTGTACAAACTGTAGACTGTGGACAAAAAAAACTTAGATAAATCTATTAGGATATATTCAATAATGGAGAAACCAGCCCAATAGTTCCACATTAACCTTTCAAAAGTCTTACATGCTTTCAGGCTGAGACAATGTGCATCAGTGCAGTGCTACTAATTGGTGGAGACATTGCAGAGAGATTAGCAAGGACTTTTTATTATGAGAGACTGACCCTACTGACTGCCAGACATGTTCAGCCTTCTAAGTATCTCACAGCCCTCCTGTAACCCACTAGTCCAACTGCAGCTGCCAAAAAGCGTGGGCTATTTCAGTGTGTTGACCCAAAGAAGACCCTTCAAACTGTCTACAATACAAACCCACCTCCTATATAGCTGATTTGACCTCCAGTCACTGGAACTGCAAAGGGTCACAGTGGAATGATAGTCAACTGCAACAACATACAGTATGTGTTCTCCAAAAGACATGCAGTGACATTCTGGCCTTAAATACTAAATATGTGGCCAAAGAAACATTTGCCAACATCACAAACTACCAAAAACATGAGGACTTAATAAACATTAGCAGTGTACGGTAAAAGAAAAAAAAAAGTGGTTTCTTCTTCTTGAACCATAAATGACTGCTGCCAGTCAATCAAATGAGGGAGACTGCAGTGGCAAATCACTGTAAACAATTAAACATTATAGCTGGATTTTCAAAGGCTTTATGAAGCTACACAATGTATTTGGTCTGTATATTACGCAATAAAAACACATCTAGTTAGATTAAAATTAGAATGAAAACTACTGAGATGTTAATGAGAGAAAACATTTTTATATCTGTTATACATCATTACTAAATGATTCATAATCACGGAAGCACCCATTCAACTTTTTCTCTTCCAATATTGGTTTTAATATCTGCCAATTATTTCTATGTAAAATAACATGAGGTAAGGGATTACTGTGGCCCAAAAAACTCAGCAGCCATGACTGAATGCATGTTACTGATAGTGAAAGACTGAATTTTATAATGACATTGCTGCATTTAACGGGGAGCCGTCATGTAATGGCCAATGTCGATCCACTTATAGAGTACTCCACCAATTAAGCATTGCATTCCTATAACATTGTTTTAAAAGGATCAAAATCGATGCAACAGAACCAGAGATATTGAGATATTGCATTCTTCTTCCTTGTCAAAACCTGGCGCCTTCATTACCCACAACTCAACTTGACTGCCAACAGTTCAGTCAGAGCTTCAGGTGTGTAAAATCAGTGGAGTTCCCTTTTAATCAGGTCAGTATCGGAGTGATACCAATCTGACAAATCTCATCGGTGCATCTGTATTTGACTCATGATTAATCCTAACTTTTATATCTTTTTCTGGATAATACCTCCTGATTTACTAGAAGGGATTTTCAGTGACATTGTCATAAACAAACCTTTACACTGGACTCCCCACCCCACCCCAATGCAATGCAGACAGAGGCATTTCTTTCTATAATAAAATTTGTCATTAAAACATAATTTACAGTAATATGTTAATGGAAAAAATTCTGCACTTGGTGTCTTGAAAGTCACACTACTTCAACCCAGGAACCAAGCTGTACAGTTTTAATTATTCTCTGGATTACTTGAGGCCTATTTATCATTTTATCCCAACTAATAATAGAAGAGTGTTAAGATCACCCAGGGATATGTGAATCATGCGAGATGATTATTTGAGAAAAGACTGAATGAATAGGTTGGTAAAAGAAAAAAAAGACAACACCATTAAAAAGAAAAAGACAATCAGATTTTCAGGAAAAGCCAGTCACAGATTTGTATTTGTCGAGAGTTCTTCAGCGAACAGGGAATTGATCCTCTGAACTGTAATATAAAGTACCTTCCAGCTCATTCCCTGCAGCAAAGCTCTGAAATGGCTCTGTAAGAGTTATGATGGTCAATGCAAATTAATGTAGCAGTGATTCATGGGAAAGCCCTCCATTGGTGCCCTCTGTGCCATTTTATGGCCGTTATAAACCACAGCCTCCATCCACCTTAGAGCTGCATGCCTTGTGAGACAGAACCAGATGTGGACTAGAGAAACACCAAAGAGAACAAAAAAATGAGGTAGTAAAAAACGTGAGGGGACAAGCCACACAGTCTGGGATTGATCCACCAATCAATGCATTTCCATAAGCATTCACTGTTTATATGACACCTCTGCCACCTGATCCCCACTTTTCACACCCCTATGTAGAGGACAACAATATGTTCTCTGTGATATAGTGTATTAATAGTCTCAACTAGTGTCAGGACTATTCAACTGAATGGTGTTACACAGTATTTTCTTGTTGGTTGCTCTATTGCAATGCTAGTATCCCGCCACAATAATCTGATGTGGGTGGCATGACAGATTTGTTAACAGTAGGGGAAAAAAACAATTTAAAACAAATGAAATGGAGACGCTGGGAGCTAAATGATTCATGGCATGGGCTAATGAACCAGTGGTTTTCACAAGCTTGACTATTCATTTTCATGTAGTTAATATCGTCAAAGTGAAAGGAAATAATGAACACAGAAGCAAAGAGATCTGCCAACACACATGGCAAAGAGCCTATATGAAACTGTTTCCATAGTGGCACTGCAAGGGATGTGAAGTTCATTGTACTGTTACTGAATAAAGCCAAAGCAAAATGTTTCATAGGTCTAAACTTGTAAAATCTTTAGACATGTTTGCTTAACACTGGACTGAGAGGAAAAATAGCATCTTGCTGTTTCAGCTCCTTAGAGGCAGTCATAGTACATTGACCTGGTTTTCTCTGAAACTGTTCATTTTAGTAATGACAGTGGCGGGGGGGAGTGCTTTGGGCCCTTCAGGCTGTCGTGAGCAAAGAATAGAAGAGCAGCAGTTGGCATCAAACCCCGGCTTCTTTATTTTGCAGTGGCACTGCAGCAAAAAGCAAGATAATTAACAGTGACAAAAAGCCATCTAAATAAGGAGATGGCATGGAAGCTTGTCAGGTTTGAGACTTACAGACTCTTCTTCTCTCCAACCATGCTCCTCTCTGTTGATGAACCAGTCAAATCAAGCCAACGCTATGGGTGGCACAGTGCAAGGTCCTCTGACCAGCGCCAACATAACACATTTAAAATGACTGAAAAAGAGGCAAATGTCGCAGACAATTAAAAAGCGGACTAATGAGAAGTTGCTGCTAGGTACAGGCTACAACAAAGCAACCTAAAAGCGGATAAAGTGTCTGACTCCATATTTGTGCCAGTAAGATAAAGATCTGAACACATCTGACTTGGCACAGCCCAAAAGATGCTACTGCAGAGACCCAGGGAGCCCATTACTTAGAAGTTACTGAGGCTCATCATTTTTGGTTGATTTTCACTGAAAAATATCCATATTTTTCTAAAATGAGCAGTTCGGTTTAGACTGAATCTAGTTTTTATGTCCCCAAGACACAGAAAATAAGTAGAAGCAAAGTTATTCTGGATGCTAGGTCAAGTTTATAACAGGTTTGACCTTTTAAATGCTTTAATACTTCCGATCTCGAGATCAATGCATTTGTGAGTATGTCTATAGAAGAAAATCAAGGCCTAAATGCAAAAAGCAGCTTGAGTTTTTTTACATAAATAAAAGTTATTCTATGAGATATTTTTAATGCTTGACTTGAAAGCTGCTCTTCCACAAACTCTTTGGTTCACATCTATTAGTTAGATAATAATAATAGGCATTCACACCTGGGGATTGCCCAGAGCAATTTCTCTCTCCTATTCCTGCCCAATGAGCAACTCCACTGGAGAAACAGGCAAAATAACCGTCCTCTAGGCCACCTTAGTAGTGACCACTGAGGTAGGAAAGATAGATTCTTTCTCCACATATATTTTCCCAGTTGGTTACAGATTCGGGCAGGAAGCCCACCTCCCAACATCCAGGCCACAACCACCCACTCTGAAACAATTGTAATTCACTTGTAACGTGCATACAGTGGCTTATACAACACACCTAGAAGATATTGCCCCTTTTCTCTTCCTCATATTGCTTAGTTTCAAAGGTCTCTGTATTCTCCTGTCTTTCAGATGTGTGGAGGGCTAATGTAAGGCTGTCTTAGCGTCTGACAGCTCATCTCTTCAAAGGCTTTTGTCAGCTAGTTGCTCTGCAGGGGGATTTGAACAGCAGGCTTCCCACAGGAGCAAGTCTGCCCTGGGCACATCTCTCATCTCCACACTGGTCTGTTCACCTACAGGCTACATGTCCGACTGGAGGAGTCCATGGCAGTCTGGAAACAAACTTATCACTTGTTAACAAACGTGTACTGACGTGTATAGCTAAATTAATTTCATGGAATAAATAATGTGTAAACATTCATACCCAGAAAAGATCACTGCCGTCCTGGTGTTTTACTTTGATGGCAAACACTGTCAAATCTTAGTGTACTTTTCTAAAACAATACAAATACAAATTAACTCTGTAATTAAAGCTATTATTTTATATTATATTATTACATTGCATTTTATTTTTTTGTTTAATAGTGGCTGTAACAAAACAATAATGAGAATGTAATTAGCTAATCCTAATGGAGAATAGTTCTGTCATTACTCTACAGCTTCTGGCCCACAGAGATACTTCCTGCATGCCGTCATATATAATTCATGATCATTACTCTTCTCTAGAGCCATGTGATTGTCTACAAGGAGCTCCTGACTGATGCCACAGCCCAAAATGTCTGATAACCATGGTGATGGCTTGCCCTTGCCCATATCCTCATTAAGAAAGTACAGGACAAGGGGTAAACAAGCTGAATCCATTCCATTAATGGCTGTGGGCTCCCTTGCCACACCACCATTAATTATCTGGTCTTACAGAGAGATTAGATGAGAGACAACAGCAAGCCACGTGCCAGCATCTACTGCCTGGAGGTCTGCTGACTTTTTAATTACATAGAGATTCCTCATGAAGCTACAACATGACCCAACTTTTTCAGTCATTTATTCCTGTATTTAATTATTACTGTTCTTGAAACATTTAGACCAATTTGAGGAAATAACTGCATTTAATACAACTGAGCTCAACATTTTTTTGTTATTTTGACAGTTAAGTCAACATTTTGTTGAGAAAAGCCCTGAAACAAAAAATGGATTTCACTTGAAACCACAAATATGGTGGCACAAGAGAAGAGGTCAGGGGATCACCAAAGTCAGTAGAATTCATCATCTGGGGGACCATGAATGTTAGGATTTATGATATTTGTCTGGTTTTGGTTTAGGTGTTTTTGTCTTATTTTGAAAGGGTCTTGTCTGTGTTACCTGTGGGTTCGTGTCTGTCTGTGTTTTCCCTGTATTCCTGCCACCTGTGTCTCTGCCAGGATTGCTTTCACCTGGTCCCAGTTACTCACCTGTCTCTAGTTTCCTCGTCAGCTCCACCCTATATATACCTGTTTGTTCCCTTTGTGTCTTGTCGGGTCATTTCCCTCTGTCTGTTGTTCAGAGCTCTATGTTGCTTGTTTCTTGGTTTTTGCTCCGTGAGTTGTTCAACCTCAACCTTTGGACTTATTGTCATGCTGGACTGTACCTGTTTGTTTGTTCTGCTCGCCTGAAACCACAACTCTCAATAAACCTTTAAACCGATCCCACCCTGTGAGTATGTCTGCCTTTGGGTCCACCTCCAACCTCTACGGCCCGGAACCTAACAATGAATGTCTGTACAGAATTTGATGCCAATCCATCTGATAGTTGTTGAGATATTTCAGTCTGGACCAAAGTGGTGGACAGAACGACATTGCCATGCTTACAGCTATGTTGCTAGCATGGCTAAAAAGGCAAGTGAATATTGGAGTTTACATTCATCAAGTGGTCAGAAATATGACAACAATGGGATGCCCGTGTTGCTCTCGGTCTGCTGGATGAGCAAGTGTCTGCTAAAAGTTTGGCCTGAATTTATTCAGCATCCCTCTTTACATCAAAAACAGCTTAAATGTGACAAAACTAAAGGTGTGTGCACATTACAACAGAAAAACAAGGGTCCTGCACTGCGTGTTCCGCGTTGGTCTGTGCAGTATTTACCACTACAAAACTCCTGGTGGTGCTGTACTAAACTACAATTTGTTCTAGAAATTCAGAAACACAAGGAGCCAGTTAATTTTTCGTCCATCTTTTGGTTCAAGCAGCCGTCACCAGCGATGGGCTGCCCCCACAAAGGTCAGTGCAGTTCAACTAATTTGAAGTTTTGCCACACCCCAGCTACGATCTGGGTACCGCGGACATCTGCACAGAGCCGTCACAACACACCACATATACAATAATGAGGAGGCACGCGCAAAGGCTGTTTGTCCACAAAAATGTCAATCTATAAAGGTCAGACTAGGAGGCAGCCATTCCACCTACTTCAATTTATGCTAATGCAATACATTACTATGCAAATGTGTAAACTAAACTTAGTATGCTAAATAGTCTGGCATTGTTCTTTTTATATTGCATTGCTAGTGAAGCAGAGCCACTTGGTTCAATACAATGTTCTGTGATCTTGTATGAACTGTCTCTGTGTGGAGAAAAAACAAATTTTTGTGTTACGCCAGCGTAAAATGTTTAACCACTTTAATTACTGAAATATGTAGTATAATTACACCAACTGATTATTACCACCAATTCAAATATTTATAAATGATGAAGCTATCGACCATTCTGTCAACTCTGGCATCCAAAACGGCTGGTTTCCAATTTGGCAACCATTTTTAAAACTATGTGGCCTTAGGAAATTACTCACATTCATTTTCTTCTGTCAAGAAAAAACTAATAATTATTGCAAATACACAAGGACTGCAGAAAGAAATCTGAAAGTGTAAATGGAAAGGGTTATCACTGACTTTAAGGCGCATTGCCAAAGCATTAAGACACCGTAGGCATACTTTCTATTGATATGATAGTGTGTCATCACATTGAGGCTGTGAAAAGATCTTCAAAGTCATGTCATCTTTCCTAAGGGCAGTAAGGAAGGTAATACGGGTGCAACACAGTGTATTACATCAATCACTGTCAGAAATTCTATGAAATAATTTCAGCACATTTAATAAGCAACTGTAAATATATCCTTCATTATTGATACCTACAACCAATGTAAGCTGTGTGCTATTTTTTTGGAGCCCTCGTTTACAACCCAAGTGGGTAAATGACCTGGAAACACAGCAAAAAAATTTTTTATCAATGATGTAATAAATTACTGTGGTTCTGCTGGTCCCTAAACACCACTGCTCTGGAGGCAGTCCTCCTTATTATGTACTGGTTCAATAGTTTCTCCCTTTGGAGTTCTGTTCCTTCCATTTTTCATGCAAAGCTTATATACAGATCAGGTTTATACTGTAAATATTATTTTGCTATAAAAAGGTTAAGTTAGTCTCTCATATTCTCCAAAAATGGTGATGTCATAAATGAACAGGCCAGGCAGGATTTTACATGCTTAGATATGGTGCCTTAAACGTAACATGTGGTTGGTTTAAAATGACCCAAATTTTACCTCATGAATCTTATTTTCTAGCTTCACCTGCCAAATCGTATTATATTTCAAAATGATACATTCCATCCTTATCATGAAAGTCACAAAACACTACAAATGAGTCTGTCTTGAAAAGAGCTCCTCAAATCATATGACATATTTATAATCTGCTGTTACAACAAAATTAAAACTGATATGATCCATGCAACTATAAAGACATCATAGACAACAACATCGACACCCATCTTATGTCTGCACAGTAAATATGAAGCTACCACCAGCAGTCAGTCAGTTAGTTTAGCTAAGCACAAAGAATAGAAACGGGGGGAAACAGCTAGCCTCTTTCTGTCTGTCTGTCTTCCCATCTAACTCTCGACAAAAAATGTCAAACTATTCCTTTAACTGTCCATGCATAGGACCAGCAAGGAAAACCAGCAGCTCTGACACTGCCAGCTATTGTCCAGATTGCTATGTGGGAGTTTACACCCAGTGTGTAGCAGAGTGTGAGCATACGGCATGGAGTACACCACAAAGTACACTACAGTCTTTACTCATCCTCCACCTCCTCTTTGCTCCTTCTTCGTGCTCTCCTCTCTGCATTTACAAGGCTAAAAGATAGAGAGACAGGTATTCAGGGGTCCACTACATTTGACTTATTAAAACCTATGAGGAAAACACAAACATTTATTCCTACTGTGGGTGATTGATATGAAGTTATCACAACCTCAGCAGTATGCCTTCCAACACAGCAATTACATTATACACACAGGCATACGGTAAACTGAAGGTCATCTGCAGGATGGTGTGTGTGTGTGTGTGTGTGTGTGTGTCTGTGGTGAACACTAAGCTAACTGAATGTAAGGAGCTGTATGAATACTGATGTACCATAGGGACGTACAGATGTGAGGCTTCAATCAAAAGCTGCAATATTAAGTTGAGAGTGAAAATGTGTATGAATTGGCAAGCCGGGCTCTGTCTTCTGACTCTGACTCACTCTCTCTCTCTCTCTCTCTCTCGCTCTCGCTCTCTCTCTCTCACACACACAAAGACACAGTAGAGGGCTCTCTGTTTCAATATTATCATTCACTACCTTGTGAAAACTTGCAAAGCTAAAAAAAACATTGTTTTTTCACATTCATACAGAAGAACAACACACATTCACGCATGGGTGGTGCCCAGCATTGCAGCTGTCTATTGTGTGCTTTATTTTGGGGGGCCTACTGTTTTCACAACCATCTGTAGTCATACTATAGAACTATGAGTACAGATGGATCTTTGCTGTACCTTGTATATGTGGGAGGGAGCCCTAAAGATATTCCCATGTACCAGATGCCGTGCAGAGATAAAGATAGAGTAGAGTTTCATTAATGAGCGCTTTGATGTGAATGCAAGGGACACCCTTACATGATCAAGCTGTACTGAAACAATCTGCAGCTTTACATATTTTATTGACTGAGCAAAAATGTGTTGATGAGCCTCTAACTCATCCAATTATGTTTGTACTATATATTAAGTTTATATCCAATTAAGTATATGAATCATCTGCTCTGACTTTAACATAAAGAACTGAATTATGTAAATAGTCATCACTGGGAATTGGGATTGAAGCCTGTACTCCGTTAAAGAGAAATAAGTATGCAGAGATTAGTATGGATGAGGAGACTGTTTGACTCTGTTGATAGAGGCAAAATGCTTTTGCTTGGAGTGCAAATCCCTCTAGAGGGAGCGATTTGTTGCTGTTTGTACCCTGCTGCATTTGCATTGGCTTCGACAGTCCATCCAATCAGACGATCCCGTGCACACCTACAGTGACATCACCCCCTCTATATCTGCCAACAGCAACAGCAGATATCATTCTCGACCCCATCAGTAACGAAACTCCTCCACTCACATTCTGTTTTCTCTTTAATAAATCAGTCTGGCAACACCCACATATTCCTGTGGCCTTCAGAAAGGGAATTTATCATTCAGCTGTTGACCAAATCTGGCACACCCCAAACTGTGCTGGCAACAGTCAGGGAGGTTACACACATACTGTTGATTAATTGGCATGATATACTGGACATAGAAAAATAAAATATGTTCCACGGGACATAAGCCATTTATCTTGGAACTGTCACAAACCAATCTTCACCGCAAGGACAAGCAAAAATTGAAAAGGGGAAAACACAGTAGCAAGTTGACCAAGTAAGCAAAGCAGTGCCTTCAAGGCCTCGCTACATTCAAACATACAGATACAGTGGGGCAAAAAAGTATTTAGTCAGCCACCAATTGTGCAAGTTCTCCCACTTAAAAAGATGAGGGAGGCCTGTAATTTTCATCATAGGTACACTTCAACTATGAGAGACAGAATGGGGGGAAAGAATCCAGGAAATCACATTGTAGGATTTTTTATGAATTAATTGGTAAATTCCTCGGTAAAATAAGTATTTGGTCACCTGCAAACAAGCAAGATTTCTGGTTCTCACAGACCTGTAACTTCTTCTTTAAGAGGCTCCTCTATCCTCCACTCGTTACCTGTGTTAATGGCACCTGTTTGAACTCGTTATTAGTATAAAAGACACCTGTCCACAACCTCAAACAGTCAGACTCCAAACTCCACTATGGCCAAGACCAAAGAGCTGTCAAAGGACACCAGAAACAAAATTGTAGACCTGCACCAGGCTGGGAAGACTGAATCTGCAATAGGTAAGCAATTGCACCTCAAATTCAGACACTGCTTGAAGATCCTCAGATTCAAAACAGCATGAGCTACAGAAACCAAAGGTCACAGAATGAACATGTCATCTCTGACATATATGTGTGTGTGTATATATATATATATAAAACTTGACAAAACCTGATGGAATTCTGTCAGATCCAAACAATTTGTCATTTAATTTCAATTCTGACAGCTCACCTCTGTACAAATCTTCCAGATTTTCAATATGGCCCATACAGCTGCATTTAAATGAACTTCCTCCCAAAATGAGATTCCAGAATGTAGTGCTTGCAGGTCTTTGCTTTGGTTCNTTAATGGCACCTGTTTGAACTCGTTATTAGTATAAAAGACACCTGTCCACAACCTCAAACAGTCAGACTCCAAACTCCACTATGGCCAAGACCAAAGAGCTGTCAAAGGACACCAGAAACAAAATTGTAGACCTGCACCAGGCTGGGAAGACTGAATCTGCAATAGGTAAGCAGCTTGGTGTGAAGAAATCAACTGTGGGAGCAATTATTAGAAAATGGAAGACATACAAGACCACTGATAATCTCCCTCGATCTGGGGCTCCACGCAAGATCTCACCCCGTGGGGTCAAAATGATCACGAGAACGGTGAGCAAAAATCCCAGAACCACACGGGGGGACCTAGTGAATGACCTGCAGAGAGCTGGGACCAAAGTAACAAAGGCTACCATCAGTAACACACTACGCCGCCAGGGACTCAAATCCTGCAGTGCCAGACGTGTCCCCCTGCTTAAGCCAGTACATGTCCAGGCCCGTCTGAAGTTTGCTAGAGAGCATTTGGATGATCCAGAAGAGGATTGGGAGAATGTCATATGGTCAGATGAAACCAAAATAGAACTTTTTGGTAAAAACTCAACTTGTCGTGTTTGGAGGAGAAAGAATGCTGAGTTGCATCCAAAGAACACCATACCTACTGTGAAGCATGGGGGTGGAAACATCATGCTTTGGGGCTGTTTTTCTGCAAAGGGACCAGGACGACTGATCCGTGTAAAGGAAAGAATGAATGGGGCCATGTATCGTGAGATTTTGAGTGAAAACCTCCTTCCATCAGCAAGGGCATTGAAGATGAGACGTGGCTGGGTCTTTCAGCATGACAATGATCCCAAACACACCGCCCGGGCAACGAAGGAGTGGCTTCGTAAGAAGCATTTCAAGGTCCTGGAGTGGCCTAGCCAGTCTCCAGATCTCAACCCCATAGAAAATCTTTGGAGGGAGTTGAAAGTCCGTGTTGCCCAGCGACAGCCCCAAAACATCACTGCTCTAGAGGAGATCTGCATGGAGGAATGGGCCAAAATACCAGCAACAGTGTGTGAAAACCTTGTGAAGACTTACAGAAAACGTTTGACCTCTGTCATTGCCAACAAAGGGTATATAACAAAGTACTGAGATGAACTTTTGTTATTGATTTATACTTATTTTCCACCATAATTTGCAAATAAGTTCTTTAAAAATCCTACAATGTGATTGTCTGGATTTTTTTTTTCTCATTTTGTCTCTCACAGTTGAGGTATACCTATGATGAAAATTGGAGACCTCTCTCATCTTTTAGGTGGGAGAACTTGCACAATTGGTGGCTGACTAAATACTTTTTTGCCCCACTGTATCTTGAATTGAAACTGCTGAAATTATACCTTTTCACTGAATCTAGCTTCAGACCAAGTCTCTTGATAACAACAGATGTTCTTGAAGGAAAGATCAGAAGGACACCATGGCAGACTGAAGCACCAAGGCCTGTAATGTAATACTTTATTTAGATGTTTGCAGGTTTCATTAAGCCAAGTGGATGCCATGATTTCTGGGTTTGGATGCTTGTTCTGCTGGGAGGCGTGCCACAGTGTGCTTTTTCAGTCCAGAGTGCAGGCCAACACGCTCAAGCCAACTCGTCGGGAGAAAAAGAACAGATTTCACCCAGCATATGGAATCTCAATGGGGGCTCAACAAAGCAGACCGCTGGTATTGCCCTCTGTACCTGCAGAAAACAATTAATCCTCATTCCTCCCCGCCCTGGTGGCTCTTGTTTGGACCATTGTCAGCAGCACAGAGAGATGAAGAATAAGGGAGAAAATCTGAAAAGATGCAGCTGGACTGTTTGGCTACTTCTCACATCTAGGCATTTTCCTCTCCTGTGACCCAGGAGATGCAGGGCCACTATTTCTCTGGCTGGCAGCAAGAAAAGCCTGCTCACCCTGCCATAATAGAGAGCACAAGACATAGATGGAGTGAAAAAGGGGTCATCTCATACTGTGCCAGGCCGTTGCTCTGACCTCTCCATTCAGTTCAGATGGCCTTAGTTTTTATGAAGTACAAAATCTCTGTGGATGACATTCCTCTTTCATCTTCTCAGCTCAGTCCTTGTCAGTGCAGTACAATGAGAAGAAGGGCAAATTAATTATGAGATCCTGTGGCATATTTGTAATTTGATCCAAACAAACAAGTCAATTAATGCAGTTTTGAATGCACTTTGATTTAAGAGGATTTGGTAAAACCCCATCAGAAATTACTTAGCCTGGTCTTCATTTTAGACAATAAGTCAAAGGTTTAATTGCCTTCAAAAGCATGTATCATTCCAGTCAATGATGCAGGGCTTAGTTCTTTGGGGCTGAGTGGTATCACAGTGACTCATTGCTCACCAGTGGTTTTTGCTCAGTAAAAGCTCTACAAAAGGTAAGAAATTAATGCTGATGCTCCCCTGGTGCTCTCTCCCGTGCCAGTTCCTCGCTACCTACAAACTAACTCTGACAAACTGCCCAACAGTTCCTGAAATATTACCCATAAAGCCCAGTGCCACTATAAACCTGGAGCTGTCAGCTGATTTGTGAATCCAATTAGCTTCCTCTCTGTAATGGGTGTGTTCAGTGCCATGATGTAAGTCAGCTGCTGCTGGCATCTGTCAACAAAGATTAAGCTTTCAGAGAGAACAACATGCAGCACCCGGGACAGATAATTTAGAAACTTTATAGCATTACTTTAAAGGTATAGCCAATTACTTCATCAAAGACATCTATGGATCATGAGAACAAAAGTGCCATTCTGATATGAAAAACAGAAAAAATGGACGGTATCAGGAAGTAACGTTTAAGGGCATTAGATGCACAAAAAACAACTTTGTACCCGTTTTTAGCCATGTTAGCAGTATAGCTCTGGAGATGGCAAACTAAGCCTGTTGGTCAGTTCAGCACTTTTGTCCAGACAGAAGTATCTCAGCAACAATCATATGAGTTTGCCATGAAAGGGTATATACTGACATTTGTGATCCCCTGACTTCACCTCTAGACATTTTTGCCATTTAGTAAAATATATTGACAACTATTTGATGGATTGCCATGCAATCTTCCAATCTCAAGCAATTTCGTAGAGACATTCACAGTGTCCAGAGGATGAACCCTACTGACTTTGGTGATCCCCTGACTTTTCCTGTGGTGCCACCAGCAAGTCAAAATTTTAAGTTATCCTGTGGAATATCTCAACATCTAGTCAATGGATTGCCAGGAAATTTGGTACACACATTCATGTTCCCCTCAGGATGAACTGGAATCACTCTAGTGATTCTCTGACTTTCCATCTAGCACCGTCATCTAGTCAAAATCTGAATTGGTCCAATACTTTGGTTTATGACTACATACCTGCAAAACTAAGAACATTGCCGTCAGCCATACATCAGCTATAATTTGTCTTTAATTAGCAAATGTTAGCATGCTAACACTCTGAACTAAGATGGTGAACATGGTCAACACTGTGCCTTCTTAGCATCAGCATGTTAACCATAGATATAAAACAGCAGATGTGACACGTCATAATGACTTGCCAAATCCCGGGATGGAACCATATGGCAGCCATCTTACCTGGGTCCAATTTTAAACTTGCTGTAATTGGAACCTATGGTGAAACAGCCTCTTTATAATACTTGTATTTTTCTACCAATACACCAATACCATTTTTTATTCAAAGCAATGAGCGTAAGACATCTGTGCCTGTCTAGAATGAAGCAAAAAACAAAGCTTCAGGTAGACATTTGATTATTATAGCTCCAAGAGAACAAATCTCATAATTGTGCATTTATATTGCAGACAATGATTTTATTTTTTCAGTTTTGCCAGAACTTAATATGTAAGAACTGTTTTTGGTATTCTGAATGGCTAATATATTACATTAAGCAATATCTTTTATGACTGGATTAATTTACCTGATCAAGACATGGATTATTTTGTATTTGCTTTACTCAGGAGGTAAGCTGACAAGAAGTGATGTTAATATATGATGTCTGCAGGATTCAAGGCGGCTAATTTTGGGTTAGCTAGATGTAACGTTAAGTGCGACCCCTCAGCTTCGAATAACAATATGTTGGCTGACTGTGTGGTTGGTTAGTGTTACGTGTTGCTTCCAAGGATGTGGCTAATGTTACTGTTGTGTTGACTTTGCCTGGTGACTTATGAAGTGAAGATGAACACTTCTCCTTGTTGTTAACATGTTGTATTTATTTTAACATTACACTTGATTGGCATTGAATCAAGGCCTAAGTACAGTCTGACAGAGGTAGAAGGCTGTAGACTCTTGTTTAAGAGTGGAGGCTGCGATCTTCTCATCTATGGACTGTTCTCTTTAATTATACAAATTTTTCAAACTGAATGTGGTAATTTATTCATATTAAACTGCAACACACAGTACCTACATTAAGAGGTCATTAAACACATTCACACCTTCCCGCATTCAAACACTGAGGTGCAGAAATGTATGCAGTGAGCTTGGCGTGTGACAGTATGTTAAAATCAGTAGCACAGAAAATGGTGAGATGAGCATTTGTTGACAGCACTGTGGGAGTGCAAACTGAAGGTACACAACAGTTGGCTTCAGTTGACATCTGGGAGAGAGACAGGCTCCTGACAGGGAGATTATCTCCACCGGAGCTGCAGCACAGTGGGAGCTGTCCACTGCAGCTGTGATGCTCCTTAGGGAACAAGGACTCCAAGGTCTGCTTGGAGAGACTTTCACATAGTGAAAATTAAGGAGCAAACCATTGTATTCCACTCACTTAGCACACATTGTCATACTAAAAGACATTGAGAGGTGGAAAGCACATTCATCAAAGGACTGGTAAAATGATATGCAGGAATGCAGCAATGATGACTCAGATCCAATGAGCATATGTCCATTGGATGCCATGGTCAGGCCAGTTTGGAAAATACTCAATGTGGTGAAATAAAAGGAGAAAACGACTGAATGTAGGAGGGAGGGGAGGTGGAAAAAAAGGAGGGAAAGGACACAACCCTACTGTGTGTGTGTGTCATTGTTCATTAGCTTTCCTCTTGCCTTGGAAAATGTGGGATGGATTATTTTTAGAACTATTTCAGTCAGTTATAAGTCATCTAATTAAATCCTGGTACAATATAATAACAGTATGCTGTATTTTTATCATAGTTTCTCTTATTAATAACAACGCCAAATGGGTAACTAGACATCAGGGCTTTGATGTTGCTGTTTTTTTGCTATCTTGCTTCCTGCTGAGCTTCTGAAGGTCTTGCCAAAAGGCCAAGTGCACTGAGGAAGATAATGACAGTTTCTCCACAAAAAGTAAAATAGTAATTTTATTTCATCAGACTGTATTTATTTCTTCAGGCTCAAAAAATAATCAGAGGGGCCATCTGAACTGTTTGAGACCTGCAGCCTGCAACCTAAAGAGGGATTCAGATTAGACTGACCCAGCTGGAGGTCTCCTCAGCTCACAGACGAGGCCAAATCAATGAGGGGTGCAGTGAAACGCAGACAGCAAACCCCACCGGGAAGGTGTTTGGATGCAGAGCCACAGGCAGAGGAGGATTGTGAATGTAGATGAGAATTCACATGGCGAGAAGGCTGCAAGGACTCACATAAGCATGAGAGGTGAATAAATGAGCCCTGACAGGAACCATAGGAGCTGATGTCTTTCACTGGATTCTTGTTGCTTCCATCTTATTAAGTCATAATTTTCTTTGGTAGATGTTTTAAAATGGTATTGCGCAACAGCATCACAGAGAAACACTTTTGGAGTTACAGGTAACTAAATATTTGACAATACAATTTTTGTAGTTCTGACAACTGAGAGATATTCCAAATTGAGCTGCCAGAAAATAACCAGCATATTACCTGAAAATGTAAAATATTTCTCCATCTACCTTTATAATGTATATGTATTAAAAGACTTGAGACAAATAGACTGCAAAATATGAACAAAAAGTCATTTACAAATGACAGTTTTTATGTTTACTATGTGCAGATGTCAGTACGCAACTTTTCAATATTCTTGCTAGCATGTCATGACACAACTGCCCTTAAAAAAGGTGTAAAACTTCCTACAACAAACACGGTAAAGCCTGTTAATTAACCTTCTTTAAGGCACCTTAAAGAGCGGCTCCACCAATGTCAGAAAAAAAATCAAACACTTTTATGAAATACAATTTTAGGCTTATTCAGTTTCAGGGAAAACATGCAGTGGAGCTACATCACTCAGTAAAGGCCACATATTTAATGACTGAGGTGACTGTTTAAACCATCATCTAGGAACTACCTTGATACCAGGATGAGATGCGTCAGGATAGGTCAGATTCAGCTTAGCAGGTGATCAGAGCAGCACAACGCAATGTCAGGAAAAAAAGTAAACCTTAGAGTTTTTCAAAAAGTAAAGGCAAACAGCCCAATCAACTACAATCAGGTGCTGATGTGTAAGAAAAAAACTCACCACTGTACTGCAGGTCAGACACCAGGTTGAAGTCAGTTTTATAATCACCAACTGAGTCTTCTTCGACTGGAAGTTAGTTTAAAGGATGCTGTGTCATCAGTGGCTGTCACCACTTACCACCTCCGCTAACCAGTTTCCTAAGGGAAACCCTATATGAGACTTGAGGGTAAATAGACTGCAACGTGTACCAAATATCACTTAGAAATTATTTTTCTGTTTACTATGTGATATCCTTGATAAAACACAACCAAAGAGAAAGAATGATCATAAAGAGATACAGAAGTGAGCAAACACTCCAAGTACAAATAAACCTACCATAAAAGCAAACAACTGAAAAACAACTCCTGATTTTCTGATGTTTTATCAAGTGAGCAAGCAAATTACGGGGTGTGTGAAATAAATGAAAGTGAAAATAGTCATATAGACAAGAGAAATTTTGTTGTGAAAGAGAATGCCTGAGTGACTGATGTACAGGCATACTGCTCACTTTAAGGTGCATTTTACTGGTCAGACATAGACTACTAAAATACTTTAACATCTAAAATGAAAGCTGTTTTGCTTTCCTCTTGAAATGTTACACCAGTGATGTATCACTTCCTTGTAAATGCTGACCACAATCCATTCCCCAAGAAGACTTAAAAAAAAATTTGGTCAGTGAGATGTGCTGAACGCACAAAAATCCACAAAGTTATCCAAATAGCAGGAGTGTGACTCTGGCCAAGCTCAGTGCGGTAAACACTCAGGTACAGGGCTTCTTTTGAGCTCACACAAGGAATCCTTCATCACCGCTCTACATGACATATTAGATAGAGCTTCTTCTGTGTTTATGAAGGGGTCTGCACAGTGGGGGTCTGTCAGAGTGAGAATGTTTACAGCAAATAGGGCAAAAATTCCAATATATGATTCCCAGAAAAAAGGCCCTCTCAGGTAAATGGAAAATGACCAAGCTGTCATGAGGTTCCTCCATATTTCAGTAATTTTAGCTAATCTGGAGTAGCTCTGATTCCACAAACAACCCTTCTATTGTGATTTGATTTCTAGGAGGAAAATAACAATCCACTTTCATTCAGTGACACCTATATGGATGTTCTTCATTCAGTGCCAGACTGCCCCCAAGGACAAGAATCACCCAGCACCTGGCAAGCTTTAGCTACACTACTGATAATATGTTTGGTGTTTGGTCATGCAAGTAAGTGCAGCAACGGTTAGTTGATCAATCAATTAGTCAATCGCCAACTATTTTGATAATGGAATAATTGTTTTAGTCCCTTTTTTAAGCAAAAATGCTGAACATTTGCTGCTTCCAGCTTATTAAATGTGAGAATTTACTGCTTTTCTTTGTCACACATGATAGTTTAGGATTTTTGGACTACTGGTCAGGTAAAACAAGACATCTGAAGACGTCACCTTGGGCTGTGGGAAAAGACATAGGGCATTTTTCACTATTTTCTGACATTTCATAGATAAAATGATCCATCCATTATCTATACTACACCGTTGTCCTTAGAGGGTCGTGGGGGGGCTGGAGCCGATCCCAGCTGACATTGGGAGAGAACAGAAAAAATAATCGATAATGAAAATAATCATTAGTTGCAGCCCTAATGCAAGTGTTCATGTTACCGTTTATTCTCATGCTGCAATCATCACCCCTCAGGTCATCCTATGTCTATTATGTTGGCATGTTGGCATGACATGGCTGCTTTTCAGACAAGCAATCTCAGTGGAAGCTGCTTTTTCTCTCGGCCAAACCAATGAACCAAACCTCAGTGTTCCACCATTGTCTCTACAGGGAAAATGTTCAACATATCAGTGTCTTCAGGAAAAGGCATGTTATATAAACAACATTGTCAGTAAATCTAAGAAATAGAATGAGAGAGGAGTAGACTGATTATAAGTTGCCTTACTGGCCAATAATAGTTTTTCATTGTATGGGTATTGGAAATATTTTGACTAACATGGCACCAGTAAATTCTGTATGAAATCTTCATTAATTTGGCAATCTGTCTACAACAAATGTTTTGGATAATATATATAGTAGAACAATCAATCAGAAACTACAGTATTTTCAAATTAGCAGCTATAATGAATACAGAAGATAAGAGCATTTTTGTTGATTTTATTTTCCCATCTCACCCCAATTCTATATCCTCATAAGCTAACTGTAAAGATAATAGTAAAACTTGGGACTTGATATATTAGATATAGAAAGTAGTAGAAGATTTATGTGTTTTGAATGGCGTCACTAAGTACGTGTATGGGGGTTGTTCAGAGATGTCAGTGTTGCCAACTGATTTCAATGGAAAGTGCCCAAAGCCTGCGACTTTCTTGACTTGAAAAGTTATCTTTTAAATTGCCAAACATCATATGTGTAATTCATGGCACAATTCAAATGGGATCAAAAAACTATTTGTCTCTCGCTGTTGACTACCATACATATTTTTTCTGAAATAAGGTCCCATGGTGTTTCATGGGGAGGGACTTTGCCTCTCTATAACATTTTCGTTTTTTGTCTGTTATGAATCTTCCTCCCAATAATGAATCAACCAATCAGCTCGCTTAGCTGCATGATGTATTGTTGAGATTTGGGAGGTGTGTCAGCTCCTCTGCAATCACCCCTTATCCATACAGTAACACCCTCTATGCAGAGAGACTTATGCTTCAGAAAATCATAATTTCAGCCTTGAATTGTAAAACAATGGAGGGAATGGCCTATTGTCTTGGAGTTGGTGTAGATACATTTATAGAAATGGTCTCTAGAAATGGTCAGTGAGATGAACAAGTCTATAACGGTCCACAAAATGCTGGTGACAATTTTAAAACATTTTAACAAAAGGCTGCACTTGTTTTTACCAACATGAATTTGTAATGATTAAGCTGCCAAAGCGTATTTTGGATCGAAAACAACAATAGACCCCGACCGATAAATTGGAACGCAGATATATTGGTATCGGCCCATATGTTGAAATTGCAGTACAGAAATGCAAAAGATATGTTTAAGGTACTTTACAAATAGTGTTTATTAGGCTTCATGGTTTGTCCACCAAAGAGCACTTACAGGAATTCTTGTCAAAAATGTTAATGTCTATGTTTGTTAATGTATGTGTTTATGTAAAAAAAATATATATATATATATAGACCAAAATGTTGTTATCAGAGTCTCAAATATCAATGTCAGGTTATGCTCAACAAAATACAGTTTAAGGTAGCTGTTAGTGCCCATATATCCCCACATATACAGTAGTGCATCCACAGCAGCAGTGGACACAGGCACATTCTGATGTAGTGCTTCATCCTTACAGTAATCCATCACAGCCCGTGTTGTGCTTTTTCCACTTGTTTATTCTGGCATTGCTTGGAAAAAGAAAAACGACAAAATCACAGCAAAATCTCAGCATCACTTTGTTTCTTGAAAGAGGCTACTGTGCAGTGAAGGCGATAGTCACAGTAATACTGCCTACAGTCTTGCTGCTCCACTGTGACCACAACAGTTTTCCAGCACCTCTTCTATTAAGAAAGGCAGAGAAACTGGGGTTGAAGAGAATGTCCCGCATATCCATCTGTCCTTCCTACCACACGGAGGCTTAGGCAACTTCAGATAGAATCAGGTGCTGCGGCGAAAACGCCAGTTTTCCCATTCTTTTGAATGGGGGTACTGCGTTTAGGCTGCAGCGGTGCAGGCAGCAGAGGGTGCCAGAAAAAAAACACAGCCGCCTGCGGCGAAAACTTAAAACAGAATCAACTTTTGGAAAAATGCAACCCAACGTCATGCTGTGGTGGCCAGTCATGCCGGCTATCAGACCAGCAGACGCCCAGGTGAAGAAGAACTTTGTTTACCATGTAGCGTTGTAGCATTCCACTGTTCACCGTAATATTTCGCTATTTACCGAGCAACTGTGAAGATGGAAGAGAGACGGATCGATCAGCTCCGTGATGACGGTACATCAGCTGTTACGAGGAAGTACAAAAACGTTAATCGGCGTGCAGTTGTTTGGTGTTTGGTTTGGTGTAAGGCTCGTCAAGCTGGGATTGCTGGTTGGTATGTGACACTCCCACACCGCCGCACAACCCTGCCCTGAATCGTCGCAACGCCTGATTCTGTCTGAAAGCAACCTTACACTGACAAGCTGAGGCAAATGCTGATATTGATGTAGGCAGAGTGAAGGCTTCTTTCTCAAGATGTGAGAACAGAAATAAAAAACCTGCTGAGGTGTAATCACAGTGCTGCTCCCTGGTGAACAGTCTAACTCAGCTTCTTCCATCTACTCCTGTAGCTTTTTCTCATTTTTCTATTTTCACCTTTCCCCTACCTAATGATCATTTCTTTATTTTTCTGTGTGTTCTTATCACAAATTAGCCTTTTCTATTCTGTCTTCTCTCACCATTTTCAATTTGACCTCCTCAAACTCAATAGCGATTGTTTGCATACACAACATTTCTGGATGGGCAATCCTTCCACATATTGATTTACCACACAAACTCTGTAACTGAACTGATACCAGTTTCACTAAAACGGACTTACCTGCTGAATTAGATAAGTCACCACATAATACTGATTGCTCAGCTTTGTGAACCTCCAAAAGATCACAAAGCTGAACAATCAGACCATCCCAAATGGAGTTTCTGGCAAACACAGACACCTGAACATTAGTGGCAGGCTAAAACAACAGCCATGAGCCATTATTATAATAAAAGCAAGCCACAGGGAGAAACAGCATGAGTTGTGAAGCAATGAGACAATCTGAAGTTATTGCCCAAACTCTGGTGTAGCTCCTGCACCTGCTTGCTGCTGCAAAGTGCTTAGATCCAGTTTCAACATTCCGTGCATGGTACTTTATCTCTGAAGTGATTAAGAACTAACAGCTCCATCAGTCAGGTGGTGGAGCCCCAGAGAATGCCGGGGCTGGTCCAAAAACACCTTTAGGCTGCCAAGTTGCTGCTGATTCTGCTGACACTCACAGTGTTCTACCACACATCCTTCACACTGCTCTTCAAACGAACAGATTCCGGTAGTGGTAAAATCCTTCCTATTTGCTGAATGTCTCACGTGGAAGACAAGGCCAGCCAACAAGAACAATCCGACAGACACAAATGGATATTCAAACACATACTTAGGGAAAAATAAAGCTACCAATCAGCAAGACTGACAATCAGCGGCTGGTTTCACAAAAGCAATCTGTAATCGTGGGTTGAACGCAAATGGTGACAGCGTCACATTTCACAAACGATTGTTACTAACAGGTTGCAGATAAATGTGTGAGTCCTACAAGGCTCTCGCATGCTAATGAGAGAGAAGAAAATGATCTCATGTTACAAATCACAGCTCGCATGTAGCAAATTTGGTGAAACGGGCCCCGGACAGAATGGCCATTTCGTTTCACTTCATTATTCAGACTGATATCTTGTTCATGTGAGGCAATGTCTGTTTGGGAAGAGGGTGTTATTTTGTTTTGTTTTGCCTTAACCAATCAGGAGTGAGTGATTTCCCACCAACATCATTTTGAGTTGACACAGAAGCTGCAATAGTGGTTACTAGAAGCTGTTAACATTTTTCATGCCAATTGAAGAAATATGCTGATTTAGGAGTTGTTGTTTCTATAAATCTAATCCAACCTTAACCATTTTTTGTGCCAATATGTCTGGCTTTTCATTGATGTAGCTATTTTTCTGGCTCTGGCACAGAAACATGACGTCCCCACTTGAAATAATTTGAACCGCTGTAAAATCAAAGATGTGGGCAGTGATTTAGAGGTATGAAACTAAAAGTCATACTGTAATTGTCAAAAACATCAAGTTAGCAGATGAAGATTTGCAATTTCTCTTTCAAGCTTTATAATTCCATCAGGTTTTCTATAATGGCTTTGTGATTATGGATTAAGAAGAGTTCTTAAAGTTCCTGATAATGGAACACAGTAAGCAAAATGCTTTTGACAGTGTCACAAAGGTGCTGATTTACTTTCATGGTACTTTCTGAGACTGTAGTTGGTGGTTTTGCTGTACTGAACTGCACTATATTGTAAGGTCTTTATAATATATTTGCTCTGCTGTATATTTAAAAGAAAAGGACAAAATATTGCATACACCTTTTAATATGATGCAGTCCGGTAGAGCACCGTATGAACTTCAGCATCAAAATGACAATAAAGCTGAATCAGCACCTCTCAGACATCATGGACAACTATTGAAAAGTAGCATTTATTAGTATTTATTACAGGACCGTTGTTACTTACATAATCCTATAATGACCTGTACAGGAGGTTTTAGTTTTCTGATCACTTAATGTAATCTGGAAGTACAGGGAAGAATAAATAACATTCAGATCCACAGTGAGCATGGATTTAAAGATATACATTGTCATCCATGTAGCATTTCCTCTAATTTTATAAGATATAATGAACGGGGATAGCAATAACTGTTGTTGTATGGTATAGCCCAGGCCCTCCGAGCTATTCATCTGAATATTTCACTTTTCATTATTGCTTTCATTATTTACCCTTACTTATTCACTTGTTTAATGAATAACTTACCAGTCTATAAAAGAGGACGTTTCAAATTTCTGGGGAGCTAAAGAATTCCCAGTTTGTCCAAATAAAAACTATTCTACCATTTGCTGATGCTCCAAAGGACTGTCAAATCACACTTCACAACAGCAATTGCTGCAGCATAATATATTGCCTCCATTCACTTTAGTGTCTCCATATTTGCATCTAATTTCCACTGGGAGAGCGTGACAATTGGTGAAGTATAAAAGCGTTATTCTTTTTCATGACATTTTTAAAACAGCTACAGATGACAAAAAAAAGTACAAAAGCGCCACTCATTCATTATAATTATCTAAATATTGAAACTTTGTAATGGTAGCAGTTACCTTGCCTTTATGTGGTTAGACAGAGCTCAGAAAACTGGCCAAACTCAGAGTGCTGGCCCAGAAATCTTGTCCACAGCTAACCTTTTTGCACTTATGTGCAATCAGCAGATACCTGTGTTTCCTTGCTTCCCTTCTGTGGTGATTTTTTTATGAAGTTGATTACAGCCCTTCAAAGCTGTCTGCTATCCTGTTATTTTTACTTGAAAGACTGCAAGAACACAGGTGTTAAAAACAATGACTAAGGAACAGCTGCCAACTTGCCTCCATCAATAATTGAGCATGTCAGTTAGTTTCCAATACGTCCAATCTAATTAGCACCACTATCTATAGCAACCCTCCGCAATGTACCACAGAGGGTTAAAACGAAACCAGGGAAAACTACAGTACTCGTTCAGAACTTTGTAGGTACATGAGACCACTCCATAGATGCAATCAAAGCCTCCCACACTGCCCACAATCAGCCAGGAAAGAGCGACCTATCAACAAAGTTGCCATAAGTGCGAATGCACAATGACAACGCTCAATAGCACAGCTGTCCACTGCAGTGGTAGTAATTATGGAAAAGCACCATTATGCACCAAATTCTGATGTAAAAGTGTCTCTCTAACTGTAACAGGAATATTTCTTACACCTCCCTACAAGTAAAAAAAAAAACAATTTTCCAAACAATTGCTTTTGTGGGTGTAACAACAACACATCAGGCGTGCATGAGGTGCTCGACTACAAGAGGGGCAGAGTGAAAATTACAAACTCATTTTGTGTCAAACAAGCCATGAACATGCTTTAGTGCCTCAACCAAAATAAACATGTTTTCTTTCACCTGTTTTTGCAGGAAGGCACATTTAAAGGAGGACTAATGGGCTCTGGGGGTAAATGTCACAGGAATAAGGTTTCTATCATTGCCTCCCTGAAACTAAGACTTAACAAGATAAGAATAGCTGTTTAGGGATTCACTTAAGCTCCATGTCAGGTTGTCTGTTTAAAAGAAATCACTGTCATAAATTAGATGCAAAGGGACTCAAACTGCATTTACGAACGATGCCTTCATGTGTATAAAATGCATTATGAAAATATATCCTCGAGAACTAAATTTGATGATGGCTCTGCTTTCTTCATGAGTCTTTTTAGTTCTGAGACATTCCTCAGATTCTGCTTTAAATAATTACCCTGTGCCTTGAGGGGAGAACCCACAAAAAGGTGAGGTGAGAGTTACTCCGTGCAGAGTACAAACAGTAAAAGAAAGTTAAAGTGAGGTATTTTCTATCAAATTAACAGAAAAGCAATAGCATACTGTATGCTGGCCATACGCCAGAGAACATTTCAGGCATATTTCAGAGTATTATAGTGAAGAAGTAATGACCCACAGAACTGACAGCTTTCAGTTTGATTTCAGTCCTTTTGAAGAAAGAAAACCTCAGAAACTCAGCTTGTGTTAGAACTGAGAGTGTGAGCATTTGTTTGACCTCTGTTTACAGTGAAACATCTTACATCAGTCCCTAATTCTGACTTGTTCTGACTTGAAAAAACTTGCGTGCTGGAAACTCTGTTGCATTACTATGACAATATATATATATATATATACGCACACATATATACATTCATACACATACATACATATATATATATATATATATATACATACACATATACACACACACACACATTGAGTATATTTACTAACTCAAAACAGTAGATTTTGTTTTAAGTTGCTCGTTAAATATGTTAAATATGCATATTACATTAAATTGTCAATTTTACATGCACACCAATAATCCAATTGTTTTTTGGAAACAGAGAAAGGAGTATGACATGCAACAAAGATCAGTGCACAAAAGCGGCTAACTAGAATAATGATTGAATAATCACAACAATATTAATTTTCGAATTTGGTATTGATATATTCTGTTGTGCTTTAGAATTTGAACTCAAGTCCAGGAAGGATCAGGGAGTAAAATTACATAACTCCAGAAATTCGAGGATGCACAAAATGAACTTTTCTTTGTAGCTATTGAATAATACACCTTGGAGGTCAGTGTATTTGGGGACAAACAGATAAACGTCCTGGGCTTTAAGCAGCACTAATAGCCATTTAAAAAGTGATCAAATTCATTCCATTCTCTAATTATTTACTAGGCACAGTCTACTAATGCATGATACACATAATAATTGTCTATAAACACTTATCTGTGTCTTAAAGAAACTCAGTGGAGACAACAAGAAAAAGTCATTCTGTTTAAAGCACACAGTTTATCACCATCATTTATTTAGCTTCACTCTTTGGCTCTTGATAACTCCTCAAAGACTGGACCACCGTAAGAGCAACTCCTAGCTAAAGAAACCCAGCCAGGGGACTCCATGTCTTCCTGGGCCTTCAAGGCGCTGCTGAATGATCCATAACCAGGTTACTAGAGCTGAGCATCTCAGCCTTTCAGCAGCATACCCTACGGATTCCTCCACACCCAAACAGTGATATTGCCAGCGGAACTCACAGAACGGCAGCGTCCTTTATCTCTGACTCACATTTTCCCATTTCATTATGCTGCCTCTTTTCCCCATAGCCATTGTTACAAGACGCACACTTACTGCTGAATTGTTAGCAAAACTGAGCTCACGTTTCCTTATTTAAAAGGGAGATTCTTCCAAAGCTGACAAATCTCCTCACACTCTACAATATCTCACTCTGCATTCAGTTGTGCTTTAATTTAGCTGTACTAGCACCATTATCCTGGGGGCACTACAAACTCAAAACAAAGCAGATATCCAGTAGTTTCTTTCTCTCTCTATCTCTCTGTGTTTCTGTCAACCCTCTCTGACGGCTCCTTCCTACTGAAGGCAATCCAACAATGGCCTGCTCATTGATCAGAGAGAGGATCGGTGCAATGTGGAGGTAAATGGCTGTCACAGGGAATGATAGACCTTAACTCAACCATGGTTGCTCCTGAGGCCGCTCAGCCTCCACTTATAGTGATGGATGCAAGGATGTCGCCCATCACATTCTTGAGAGTGGGGAAGACTTTGTTCCATCGCTAGTGGAGTCAGGGAACATTAACATAAAAACATTGGTTTCTTAGAAATCACTTCATCTGCTTTTTCCTGATGAACGGATGGCAAGTTAAACACACCATAGCTTTATTGTATTCAACATTTGTTTTCAATTCTGAATGGAGCTAAGATGATTAGTCAATCAGTCATGTAGTCAATCTATGGAAAATCAATAGGCAAGAATTTTGACACGTAATTAATCGTTTAAACAATTTTTCAAGCTGATTTGCCAAAATAAATCACGTCTTCCAGCTTCTCAGACTTGAACATTTTTTGCTTTTCTGTGTTTAATATTTTGGAATATCTTTGGGCAATTCTGAAGACATCCTCATGGGCATTTTTCTCTATTTTCTGACATTTCATACACTAAACAATTAAAGAGGTACTCCACCAAGTAGCAATGTGCCTCTAAAATGTTGGGGGACTTGCAAGACATTCATCTAAAAATAATGGTCAAAATCAAAGCAGCACAGGCTGAATTATCCTGACTTATTTCCCACAATGCAACGAGTAGCATATTTTCATTATACACTGCTGCCTCGCCTCTCAAACTCCACACCCCCAGTCTGTAACACAGGCTTTCTCATAAAAACTCGTCATCTCCAAAACCAAGGTGAGATATCCCTGATGACATCATCCGGGTTATTTTCTCCGATTTGTTAAAGCTCCCCCAGAGCCACAGAAGACACTATACAACTGTTTTCACAGGCTGAGTAGTACTCCCTGTGACAAGAAAACTGACCTTAATGGGAAACTCTGGTATTGGTCCAGTAGATCGCCCCAGTTGGCATCCGTTGTGCCCATAAAAAGTACGTCCACTAAAAGTGCTTGTTTTTACCACAGATTGTTATTCAAAGTGTCTGACAACATTATGGAAAGGATCCCTACAGAGACAGACCATTTGTTAAAGAGTAAGATCCTTTTTGTTTAACCAGTACATTTCACGGGCGCAATTGCCCCAAAGGATTACGCTGCAGCCATTGCAGCCTGTTCGTGGATGCAATCTACTGTACTGATTCCAAAACTTTTGTTAAGTATTAGTCATTTAGACCCCAAAATTTGTAGAAAAAAAAAAAAGAAATAACTGGAGTTTCCCTTTAAATCAGCAGCGTGCCCCTTTAAGCGAGAATATAACCAGCAGATTAATTAATCATTAGTTGCAGCTCTAGTTCAATTTGACACAGTGCCTGAATGTTAGTCACAAGTTTCTTATGTAATGTTACTCACAAGTTTCTTATGTAATTTACAAGCATAAACAGGTCAGCAGTATGCCTGACTAAACTGCACAGCTGTGTGTACAGAGCTTCTCCCTCACAAAAGATTTGCTTACATATTCCCAACACTTGGCCGGCTAGTTACTTGGGGAACTAATCATCACATTATGAGCACTATCCATCATTAGACTGGGCGTGAGAGACCTGGAGTAAGTTCTAAATAAATGAAAAGCGCTATAGACGGAGAACATAGTGCTTGAATAAAGCTGAAGCCTATTGATGGGAGGTTCTTAGATTGTATGATCCCCCAATTGGTTACTTGGTTACAGATAACCACTTTGGTACTGTCTGAGAAAATACTGGAAATCTTCTTAAATGGTTTGTTATGACTTTAGAGTGAGTGGCCCAAAAAAAAAAAGAAAAAAAAAAGGGATCCCCCAGCCATGCATGCCTATCAGAGTCTGATAAAGTTAACTTTGTTTATCCCTTTCCAAGCCAAATCAAATGATTTTTCAACAGTTAGTTCACACTTCCCCCAACTTCCCCATCACTCACAGGATGAGAAAAGGGATAGACCACATTATAAAGTCAAATGAGCAAGATGAATTTCATTACCACCGGAAGTAAACTAATCCTGTAACAAAGTTTTAGAGTAATAGAAACTTTTACATATCATGGAGCAAGTTTAAACATAGCCTTCACCAGAAAAAAAATAAATAAAAAACAGCATGAATTGGCCCAAGATAAGGTCACTGTCAGCAAACACATGGTAAATTATTACTGAAATATTATAGTAATATTAGTCGATAGTTATGATTCAAAATTGCGCTGAGTTAAGAGATTATTGACCTTAACTGATAATGTCCATCCTCACATCCACACAATGAATATATCAAGAATTAGAAATGTTATATGGATGTTATCTAAAATACTACATTATACCAAAAAACACATGTTGGGTTCCCCAGGAACACAATGGCATCACTAGGGGCAACAATACCAAAAAGTCAGTATTTACTGGATACTGAAACACTTTAAATACATTTTCCACTAACATTACCTATGTTTTATGTCTGTAACGTGTGATGCTGTGAGGTTAGTTTGACCAGCCTACCGGTGTACTGCAGGAGAAACATTGTCCTCTGTCGCAGATCTTAAGATGTACCAGTCCCAGCGAAGATAAAGTCTCTCAGTCTCTGATATAAATCCTTGAAGTCGGGGAGTTTCTTGGCCGTTCCGCTGCGGTAGAAAAGGCAGCGCTCCGATTCAGTACTGTACGTCTGCCAGTCAACGGTGAGCGGTTATCACCTGCCTCAGAGCATGTACTCAAACGAAACTACTGTCAAGCTAGCAAAACGGTTATACAGAACTTCCGGTTGTGTCTTTCAAAAGAAATCCCACTGTGACGCTCAGTAACTCCGTTGTTTCGGATAGCAACACACTTAGTTGGATTTTTAAGAGTCAAATGACATAAGGGGTCTGTTAATACCTACAGTAAGCATTGCTTTCTCAGGGAGTGCCGCCATGTACACCTGACATGAATCATTACTTCGTTTTCGTCATCCTTAAAGAGACTTTGTGCTTTAAATTTGAAGGCAGGCACATCTCGTTTTCCCGTGCTACAAATTGTAATAATAGGTGTTAACATGGGTGCATTGTACCATGGAGTGAAGTGACTCGCTGAGTGCAGTTCTTCACAGTAGGGCTTTTATGAATACAATAACCAAAATTAAGGGAGAGACTGAATGAAAAACGGAAAACAGACAACATCAGCTGTCTGTGACCACCAGACCAAAACCAGTCACAGCATCAACTGGGAAGGGATCAGTCAACCAAAAGTGAACAGATGGGTGGACACAGACCCTTTTGGGTCTCATCCACTGTGCAAAAGGCAGTCCAGGACGTTTCCATAGAAAAGGTCCGGGAAGTGGCTGTGCACTGCTCTTTAAGGGAGGTGGGGAAGTTAACCAGACCTACACTGCCGAAACAACAATGTTCCTCAGATGGGGCATGGGCCCCACAGTTCACTTCAGTGGATGGAATACGCTCAGATGTCACAGAGGATGTGGTTGAAAGCTCCTGATAAAGCTAGTAAGGGGACCTAGAGTTAAGAATTTTACACCAAGGCTAAAGATGCATTTCTTAAGAAGAGGGCCTACTTAACATAGGTTTACCTAATCTCATAAAGCCCTCAAAGAATAAAAATAGAATAAAATAAAATCACAGAGAGTGCCTTAAATATCTTAATATCTTAAACTTAAATATAGGAAACAATATATCAGTTGCCAAGTTTTATACAAAATGTAATATTTATTATCTTTCCTAAGTGTGTGATATTGTCCAAGTGTCTTTATACACAATGGAATATGCCACAGCAGTGGATCACTAGGTTGTTTGTCCCTGTCCTCATTAGCACTCCTTAGTCTAGTTCAGACAAGATTGGAGGAGATGCAGGGATCTATTTTTGTGGCTATGCGTAGAGAATGAGGGCCATAAAAATGCATTTTTATTGGATGAATATGTGTTCATTCATATATTATATTCCCTTCTTGTGTCCACTTGGTATTTTGGTGTCTGATCTTTAAGTCAACCTGTTCCTATATTGAGGAGAAATGATCAGATCCTGCTCAAAGATTTACAAGCATTTAGAGCAGAGCTAGAGGTAAAATACAACATTTTTATTTCACACAATTAGAATGTGCACTGTGAAGGTGGTCTCATCCACCACCAAAGTCAGATACTGGCTGGTGGAAGTGCTCCTCCTGCACCCAAACTGTCCCTGTGCTTCACCACCAAGTCTGGTTGGCTCTTAGCCTAATATCACTTAGCAGTTTTCTACACTGGGAAACAGTTCTCCGAGCACCTGAGCAACACATGTTAACCAAATGTGTTATCTCCTCCCAAGTTGGTTTAACATCATCTGCCCTCAGCGGCTCATTTCATGTACTGTATATTTGCTTGCAGCCATTCTGCACCATCAGTTTTGTCACGGGAGAAGCTTGTGTGGATTCTTCCATCACAAAATCCTCACAATGATGTAGTTGCCAAAAACCAGTCACAACTGTGTGCTTAGACTGGTGGTATTAATTCCAATTCCATATATTTCATATTTACCATAAAGGCCCACACCAGAGAAACAGCAGCAAGAAAGGAAGCAATTTTGTTTGAGATGTATTCTCTATTCAATGGTGTTTGGCAGGGCTGATTGTTATATTTTTGAAGGCAGTGAAGTGGTTGCGTTGGTTGATATTGTGACCTGCCAAATTACACACCATTTACACTGCAGAAGGGTGAAATAATTTGAAAGCCTTTCAAAGTGAAAAGTCAGATAAATGCCTGGGCAACAGATGACCCACAGTTTTCTCTTTGCCCTGTCTGAAATGTTTTGGGTTTTTTTGTTCCAAGGTGATATTCTGCATTTACCAGTTGACACCAATGTCTCTTTGAAAAATGATTTTGAATTACTGTCCCTTCACCCTGGAACTAGAAAAAGGTCAGAGATAAACAGAATGTCAGACATATCCTAAAGTGGAAACGAATTAGGCACACCGTGCATTCATCATGCCCAGCAAAGTGTTCTCAGCATTGATTTTTAACCAACTTTGATGTAATTGCAGAAATACGCTGTTTGAGGAGCTCTAATGTTGATTTCTCAATCTGCACAGCCGTTTTCTGGATATGGAAATGACATGTTTACAGCCAGTCTCTGCAGCAGTGATTATATGTCAAAACAACACTGCATATGAAATGCTTTAAAGTAAAAAAGACCTGATGTATGAATACATTAAAAGTCCAAGAATGCTCTAACTTAGTTTACTCATTTATCATCTGCCTTGAGACAATGTAGCTTGAAATAGAGTTTGCCTTTTAGTGTTCCATACACAGTGCATAAAGGGAAAAATAAACTGGTATTTTTCTATGCGGTATTATAACTTGTTTGACCTTTCACATTTATAAATTTGTAATGTTTAGATCAACTAGCAGACTTTGTTGGCTCAGAATCTCTTGGGGCTTCAAATAGCTAATCAAGAGTGCTTGAAATTTGCGGGAGATCACAGTGCACATATAAGAGGTAAGAGCCTTTATTAAGAAATCTACACACGGGTAATTCCTCAATCAGGTTCTTACTGGGGTCTTCCAAGAAAACACTTCTGGGCCGGGCTCAGCTGGATAAAGGTGAGGTCACTTATTTCCACGCACAAATCAGGATTTAGAAACACTGGAGTGAAAATGTGTGAGCATCAAATCTGATCAAACCACACCCATATAGTCCTGGAGAAACAGAACAATTACGTTTTTGAGTGTCAAACTCTAAATAAATGATCACTAAGAATGTTTTCTTCTATGTTTTCTATTGGATTATTGTTATTACTATACTGATGCATTCATGTGTAAGTGTAATTTTACCATTGTATTTGGTCAAGGTCTAAGTACTTTATATATTGTATGATGCACGATCTATAATAGTGCATCATATATTGTAAGCTCATCATAGGTTTTATATGTAAAATTAATTTATTTATTTAAAAGTAGTTTGTAACTATAGCTGTTGAATAAATGGAGCAGAGGAAACTACAATATTATTATATAATCGTAGTGGAGTAGAAGTATAAAGTCACATGAAATGGAAATAATCAAGTACCTCAAATTTGTAGTCAGTCAGTACAGTACTTGAGTAAAAATACGTACTATTTTCCAGCACTGCCAGTATCCTTTTATGTGCTTTAGACTTTATATATATTCAAATGAGGCCAAATATGTTCTGTCCTGTGATGTGTGAGAGCTCATTTAAGTCACTACATGCTGTAAAAGTGTTGAAGGTGCCAAATTTAAACACATCATATTGATCATTTGATGCTGATGTCACTGAGCATGGCCAGGTGGGATTTGGCTGGCTTGACAGGAACACAAAGTTGAATGCAAGCACTAAACAGATCAGAGCGTGATTTTTTTTTTCCTGTGTGATGTTTTGAAGCCTAAGAAAATCTATTTTTATACCAAACAAGAAGGAAAAGTGAAACATTTAAAAGCCCCCACTGGGTGAGCAAGATGTTCTTCATGCGTTGGCTGCATAGGCCTTTAGTGGTCGTGCAGAAATGTACAGCCAAACAGGGCTCCCTTTCACTGCTCATGTTTCCTCTGAAGAAAGGCAGTCATAAATAATCTTAATGGTTTTCAGACTGAATTCAATTACCTCTGTCACCCAGTAGAAATGAATAAAAGCCAGTATGTGCTTTCTTATGTCCCTGGGGTATGATGTTTGCATTTCTTCAATTTTCAGACAATGGTTTGCTATCTGTGGCTTGCTTAGTCAGAAAATTCATTTAATCAAATGCTAATTTGACATAATACCTAACAGATGCAGGAGACCTTCTGTGGCTTTTATAGATAGCACTGTGCATTACCAACACAACAGTCCTCCGTGACGAAGTGAAATGGGTGGCTTGAAAGTGGGGGTGTAATAAATCAGAGTAATTCCTGCCAGAACATTTCCACTTCCTTCAGAAATGAGGAAAAATTTTTACCATCACAGTAAACGCCACAGTAACCATTTCTTCAAAGAGGCATGAATTTGACCCTGCTTCTATCAACCTAAGATAAAATGTATGGATTTGCTGATCATTCCTGAAAGCCCCATCTAAATTTTCAATGAAGTTATGGAACACTGATTATTAACTTACTATGTTAGGTAGACGCAACCCACTGATATCTAACCCATATCTAGACTCTGTTTATCAAACCCTGGTGTGCTCTCACCATTGTTACAACCATTTCATAATGAAAGCTAACCTGATTTTGATAAAATGATAAAATAGATGAAGATCTTGTACATGTGGATATTCTCTCTGAATGTTGTGTAGATCAAATAAAGCCACTTATTGTACTCTCACACATAGCGTGAGCTTTAAATCACAGTTGGGTTCTCTCTCTCCACGCTCTCTTCACATCCTCTTCACATCCTTTTCTGAGCAGAAAGCACACTCAGGATTTGTCGTCTTTTGTACGTTCTGTGCTTCTGCATTTAGCAGAAAACGAGTGACATTTTGGGAAATACACTGGCTTGTGCGTGTTTTTGAAGCTACAGACAGGAAACAATTAGCTTAGCTTAGCATAAAGACTGGAAGCAGGGGGAAAAAAGTTAGTTGGGAACCATCCAAAGATAACAATACCTACCAGCATCTCTAAAGCTCACTAATTAACACGTTATATCTTGTTTGTTTAATCTGTACCAAAACCAAAGAGTAAAAACAACCATTTGGGGATTTTTAGACAGAGCCAGGCTAACTGTTTCCAGTCTTCATGCTAAGCTAAGCTAACCATCTTCTGGCTGTTGCTTCATATTTACCGTCCAGACATGAGAGTGGTATTAACCTTGTCATCCAACTCTCTGGAAAAAAGTGGGGAAAAAAAGTGTATTAGCCAAAATATCAAACATTTCCTTTACAAACTACAGTGGTATTTGTATCCTCCATTTTGAAATCAATTAATTGTGCTTTTGTAGCTCAGCCAGGAACCACAAATGTCACATTTGAAGGTTGATGATGTTTCATTAACTCCACTGGCCTCTGTTGAGTAAAAGACAGCGAGCAGATGGTTATGAGCTCCACACACTTGTCTTTTTGGCTTTTCATTATACTCATTTCACATTATACTCTTGATATATCTGTGTGGTTGTCTTGTTCACCCATTCCCACTTTCTCTCCCACTGTCTCTTTGTGCTATCCATCCTTCATGCTGTATCATCATTAATTCTCATTATTTCCCATCATCTGTTCTGTGAATCCTCTACATACCTTCTCATTCATTAGTGATTAGCGAGTGATCATTTGGACCGGGAAGGTTGAGGCGATTCTCCAGCCCATCAGAGCCACACCTCATTAACCGAGCACCACATTGTCCCAGTGAACAGGCTGGCATTTACCAGTTTGAGTGATGTAATGTACTGGGGGGAAGTGAAAGAAGTGATAACGAGAAAAAGAAAGTGTGGCTGAGATGTTTTACGTTTCAGGAATCTTGTGTTGAGGTCACATATTTTCTCAGAGGAGGAGGAAAGCGATTGGCATTTTGTCAGTGGCAGCATTCGGTAAATTGGATTAAATCCACACGGAGGCCAACCGGTCTCTAGAGAGTTTCCCCCCAGCATGAATATTGATGCAAGGGTTTGGTGCAGGGCACATAATAACAGCTCTTAACCTCTCTCTATCGCTGAATCCCTGTCAGCAGCAAGGGCCTCAAACCATCACTCTGTCTGGAGGTCACTTGAACATAAAACATCATTAATATAGCGACGAGGGCAGGCTAAATTATTTGTTTTCGTCACAAGGGAGTCCAAATTCCCATTAAAATGCCACAAGGATCCTGTTCTACAACACAACAGGTCCATGACAGTGAGTGGGCACTCTAATGCATTTTGGCAGCGGTGTTCTACAGCTAGCTGGTCATGATATCTGGCACCACATGTGCCATCTGTGCAGACAAGCATCACATACATTGGCCCTTAGACAACATTAACACAAGGCTGGCTCACAAGATACGGTGTTTATCACGCTAAGGATAAGGCTGAGAAAAAACACCATGGTAGCAATAGCGATCCGGCAAGGATACTTGTGTTTAAAAGGTCATTCTTGTTCATTACAGCTTGGGGCCTTACTTTTGTCTATGTTGGAGTATCATTGTACTCTCCAAGCCAATTGCTGAGATCTAGGACCATGGCGACATCACTAAAAAGAAGTCAGATAGGGAAAGAAACATGATCAGCAAGAAAAATCACATGTTTTAAATAAAAACCCAAACTTATTTGGAAGAGGCCACAAAGGCGAACAATAAAATGCTAACCTGTATTTATCATTTTATCGTGTATCAGAGTTTACACACTGATTGCCTGGTGCAACTCTGAGCTGTAAATTTATTGCTATATAAATGTGGAATATGAACAACTTTGATATTTTATCTAGGCTCAAGCTCAGCACAGTAGGGAGTGACGATAATCAGTTTCTCCCTAAGAGAATGTAGAACCTGTAGCAGACTTTTGAAATGCTATATGAACAGCGGCCGCAGTAACAGCAAATGACAGCATGCTTTCAGGTGAGTGGACTGGCAGCAGGCATGCAGCAAAAGAGAGAACAGAGCACTGACAGCTCAAATACACTGCCATAATGAAAATGCATTGTTGGGGGTGGTCTGGGTGGCCAAGAGGTTGAGACACAGACCGAGACCCACAGCAGCCTCAGTACGTGTCTGGCTGGGGAGCTTTGTTGCACGTCATTCTCCATATCCCTCTTCCTCCGTTTCCTGTCATCTCTCTACTGTTGCTGTATAATAAAGGCATCCCTCCTTTAAAGCGACAAGAGTATTCAATGTGGGTGTATGGGGTGGACTCAAGTTGACTGACTGACGTTTCCGCCATTTTTTACCCTGTTAAACGGCTTTTGGGGGAGTTTTCCTTATCCAAATGAAGGGTCTAAGGATAGAGGGTGTCATATATTGTACAGGTTATAGAGCCCTTTGAGACAAATTTGTGATTTGTGAGGATTTTGGGCTATACAATTAACTTGACTGTCTTAGCTTGCTGTCTTAGCTTCTTTTGTGCACACAGCTTTACTTTGGAATGAAAGCTTATTAGTGACATTTCGGGTGTGCTCTCTTTTGGTTTTGCATCCAAGTAAGGAGGTTTTGATCATCTGGTTAATCTGTTGGCTTATTTACAACCTGTCTGATTGTAGGGTTGCTTAAGATCAAAGTTCTGAAAAAAAATAATCTTAAATTATTATTATGAAAAACTCTGAAGTGGTTTGATAAGATTTAATTGACAGGGGCCTGGCATTGTAAGCAAACAGGCCCACAACTGTCATCCGATTATGATACAAATGTTGCTTCTGACAATCCTGATTGTTGCACGGAAGTATGTGAATATGTGAAATAACTAAAACTGTTTTAACTTTGGCAGAAAATCATTTCTTCAGTTAGGACCCCATCACTCATAATAAAAAGCTGATTGAGAAAATATGTTTTCAAGGCCTTTAATGGGGTATAAAATGTTATCATAACTGATAGAAGTGATGGCCAAAACTATGAAAATAAGACTTAATGAACCAGAATTATCTTTTAAATGTGCAAAAATATAACCATCCTGAACAAGGGCTTATTTAAACCGTCATCATCTCTTTGCTTATGGCTCAGCATGCTCATTCTCTGTTAATTATGCATCAGACACACTCCAGGTTCATTACCATCACTTTCCTCCACACGCAACATTCGAGTGCCAGTCACAACTGATAGAGGAAACCACAGAGGCATCCAAATCCGACCAATCCGGTACCCTGTACTCTGCTCTCCACCTCTCACTCTCACCAATTAAGAGGGTGTGGTTAGCAGCCCTGAACTCGACACTTCCCGACACACACACACACACACACACACACGCACACTCTCTGCTTTAACTATGTCTGAGTCCCTGAAGGCCACAGAGAGGACAGGGTCCAATTAGTCTACAGAGACAGAGGGCAATGGGGATGACGTCACGCACACACATGGCAGAATCCTTCAGAACGAGCCAAAGAAAAAAAAAGATCATCTAAAGAAGGGTGAGGATCAGGGGGAGAGGGGTGAAGGATGGGAGGGATCAGAGCTGATGAAAAAGAGATGACAGATATCAGGCTAAATGTAGCTAAAATAAATAAAGATACTCATCATCAGTTAGAATATGCTCTAATCACTTTCCAGGAACATTTGATTCTCCCTTTTTCTACCCATTTTTTTATCACCACTTCACGTTTGATCTTTATTGCCACCCCCTCTCTCACTAACCAAGTCTCATTCCCTCTATCCCTCTCTGCCTTTTTTGTCTCTCACCATCATCCCCTCTCTAACAATCTCCCTTAATCTCTGCTGTGCCCACGCATGTGAGCCTGTTATTGTTCTGGAGCATGTCATATAAGTTTTTCAGTCTAACTAAAATGTTAACGCTCTTAACACTAGAGTAATTTTCCACTCACTTTTGTTAGCCTGTGGTTGGGGAGCAATAAAATAAAGACAGCCCCAGCTTGAGCTCTCAGTTTTTGATCTCTGGACTGCTGGCCTTCAAACAAAAGAGCAGATTGCATGTATTTGCATACTTGCCTTTACCAAAATGAAAAAGGACTCTCACTTGTGTGTGATTTGAGCCACAGAGGTGTGTGCGCTTTTTATTTGTCTGGTGCCACATGATGGTACATTTTGATGAACCTGCATCAGCAGCTTGTTTTAGGCGGACACACAGCCAGGAATAAAAGAAAACCTGATTAAAGCCCTCCAAGATACTGTCGAGGCAGTGCAGAGGAATGGGTGAGAGATGGAGCTGCGGGGGTTAACACAGATGAGAGGGAGCGCTCCTCAGATCTAAGGAAAGACCTCCTCACAGGGGACAATGGAACCGTTATCAGGTGTGCAGCAGAAATGTTGCCAGCAAAAATCCTCTTTGTGCTGTAAAATCTGGACAATCCGCCTGTCGTTGGAGAACCCACCTCTGGTGAGGTGGAACCTAGCCTCCTAAGCAGTGAACATAAACACAGACACACACATACAGTATATACAAACACACACACTTTTCTTGTATCTCTCAAGCTTTCGCTTGAACCCAGCTACAAAATATAAGAACCCTGGGACTCCAATTTATCTACACTTCCACCAGTTCAAGGACACTGAGACAAGTGGTTAACGAGGGTCACAGTTTAGTCTTAACCACAGACAAAAGAAAAACAAAGGATTTTTTTGTATTTCATCTGCTGCACTTCTGAATACAACCTTCTTGCTGAGTGCTGCAGAAACGTGTGTGAGCCAGAGACAGCGCCAAGGTTTAGGATGGACTCTATGACTTTATAATTAGCATTCAAACCGGAAAAATGACCTGGAAGAAATGCAGAAAAGCTACCAGAGGCAGATTGAAAGGAGAGTGCAACGAGCAAGAAGAGCCCTGAGGGTCTAGTGATGACCAGAATGATTGGATTCATACAGTTATTATAATCTGCTACGTTAATTCGCTGCTAACATATTCCAGCACACAAGGAAAGGTCAGGAGATCCACAAAGCTCTCTCCCCTATCCCCATAACATAAAAATTACACCACATGAGTGAAAGCTGTCTCTGTAGCCCAAGAAGATTGACGTCTCAGAGAGATGTTGCCCATGAGTCACAATGCAAGCTTATTGATAAATGGCATTTAAGGTTTTGGCTTGTTTTCTGGTAGATTCCATTTCTAGGGGTTTTGACTCTTAATGAAGGCATATGTGAATTAAGTTTTGAAAATGATTGGGAACTCTTTTTGTTTTGCATCATGCATCCTTTTTTTAACGGTCAGTCCACCACTTTGGTCTACTGAAATATCCCAACAACTATTATATGGATTACCACAAAATTCATGGTTCCTATATGATGTAATGTAATGTCTTTAGTGATCCCCTGACTTTCCTTAAAGCATAAATCATCATGAGGTCAAATATTTAATTTGTTGATTCATGCAAAACTAATGACATTACCATCAGCCTCAGTTGCACTTTGTGTTTAGTGCTAATTATTAAATGTTACCATGATAAACCAATATGGTGAACAGAAAAAAAAACAGAATAAAAAAGATTTTTAACACATTTTTCACTTGCAACTCTGCTTCTTATCCAGGTAGCCACATGCTGCCATCTTTGTTTGGATTAGGAAACAGAGACACAACTTGGGAAACTGGTTAAAAATCTTTATTTTTTTAATCAGATGGTTAGAAGAGTCTTTGAGGATTCTGGAAATACTCTCAGTAGTATCTACAGCAGTAACAACCTTTGCCAGGTGATTATCTTTCAGAGAAACTGAAACTCTGTGACTCAAATATGATGCTAATACATGAGAGGCACTAAATGGGACTAGCATGGCTAGCTGTAGACTCTTCATTGTGTTTCTATTTCCCTCCCCTTGGTACCTTTTGTACTATGGCTTTGTAAAGCACAACAATCTTAAATGTGTGAAAATAATTAACTTTTCACTTCTGCTGACCAGCAGACCTGTCCAATTTATCCACACCGTCCGTTCCCTCCGCCATTCTTCTCGTAGCCTCAGCATCCTGCCCATCGTATTTGTTGCATAACAGAAATCCAGGCAGAGAGCTAATGGTTTAGGACCATTGATCAATAACCTATCTTTATCTCAAATTAGGACAGGCCTACAGTAGCTTCAGCTGCAGCACAAAGCCAAAGTTGTTCATTACATGAAGCTTAGTTGTCACAGTGAATAATAGCCAACAGGACAGGAACATAAGCAGTGCTGTCAAGGTCCTGACTCCAAACAAGTTTCCTTCATGTGAGTAACTGGTCACAAGTACAAGCTGTGAGACTGACAGAGTCTTCCCAGAGATGTTTTTTATGGCTAGAGATCTCATGAGGAAAACGTCAAAGCATTTTACTGTTGTTGCTATTAACATTGATGGCAGTTCTGAGAAATTTCTACTGCGCCAGAGCCTATTTAATTTAATGAGAGGAAAAATAAGATCATCATGGGAGAAGAGAGGACTTTAAAGCTTTTGTCTCAGTTAAGAGGAGGACCCAGGAGATTTTAATTATAATCGAAAAAATGTAAACCACTTCTCTTAACAGCAGGAATACAGGATTTTCATGTAGAAGGGTGAATTTTCAGGCAGCTGCAGTTGTGTGTTACAAACATGAGTGTGACTTCCTGTTTCCCTGCATGGTGTTCAGAATCTCTACCAGTTCTGTAATTGTACGCACTAATAACCAGCTGTTAGGACCTCTGACAGCTGCCCTTGCGTGCCCTTCAGGACAGTCTCTTATTGTTTTCAATTAAAGTTTAGGAGGCAATGTTTGCCAAATAAACTAATCCAAACTGTGTAGCTTTGGGAACAAAAATTTGCATCCGTTGTGACAATTGCGCATTTTATCCCATGATATGCATCATAGTGGAAGACAATCAACACAGGATCTGTTAAGCCTCGCAACACCCCGATAAAACATATTTTTTTGCCTTCACTCGATACAAAGAAAACTGGGACCTGCACATAAAAACATTTCTACATTTCTCTCTTTTACAAGCAATAACATTCCTCATCAATACATCAACACTAAGGAAGAGACCTTTTACTCCGGCATCTGTCTAAATAAAAAAAACACCTGGGTTATTATGAGGAGTTCTTCAAATCATTTGATGCTGTCTGACAAAATCCATCGCTAATGGACTGCATTGGTGGACAATGTTTGCCAGCGTTTCATAAAAAATGAACTCAATAATAATTGTTTGGCTGTTCAACCTTTTCACACACTGCACTCTGTCAGTCCTTGTGTGTTAATGCGCAAGTCTGTCACATAACACATTACCTTCACTGTAGCCATCCATTTACAGAAGCAAAAGTGTTCCTCATTGTACAGCAGTCTATTTTTGTTTTCATAGGCAGCTATATATACACTGTCTTTACACTGCAGGTACTTACATTTGTGTTGACAGAAAAATCTGATTTTTTTACAGTAGCTGCCGTGTCCTTTATCTTCATGTATGGCTGATATACAGTACATGCGCTGTTATTTTGACATCCAAAGTATGAGCACAAGTCAAAAGGACGCTGGAGCAGCCATGGCATCTGCACTGTTCTATTAAAAAACAGATGCACTTTGAAAGTGTTAAAGGCACATTATGCTCAGACACATCGGTTCACAGCATCTTCTACTATGTGGAAAAGGAGAAGAACAACACAATGTCATATGGCAAAGAAAACCTTCTTAAAATTACAGTTGTCCACGCCCAATTGGCAGGTGCAAAGGCACTTTTCTAAAGGCAGTGCAGGATGAAAGAAGCCCACACAAAACAACATCAGCAACATCCATTCATCAAAGCCAAAATACCCATTTTCTTCCTACATATGCGACTGAGATTTTTCATTCCTTCTTACGTATGAGCATTCCTTTAAAGGACTTCTAACAAGTCTGAAGTAACAAACATGTAATGATTATTAATGGCACGGGATGTAGGACATGAAAATTCCAGCATTGTTAGGTGCTTCTGTAGACTGTCTCTGGCTATAGGATGCATGTTGAGATTTAAGCTTATACATGAAAGTGGGGCAAATACGTACTGTAGCTCCAGTGAGAATCCCATAACAGTCTTTCCAAGAGCAAATATTCCATTAAACATGAAAATTAACCGTGAGAAGAGGATGTAACTGTCTCCTTGAAATGTAAAGATATTACATTTACTCTGCTTTGAAAATGAAACGCTATTACCAAACTGCAGGATATGCAAATGAGCAGCATGTATGTTGTTAGGTTTTAGTTCTCTGATTTAAAGCTACAGAGAATGCCAACATTTATTTGATTTTTGAGCTTTACAGCAAATTTACAGGATGGGAAGTGAGTCATACCGAAATGTGTGTTTAGGATTAAATATATCACTACAATTTATGTAATTTTGTAACATGCACAAAGCCAAAACATGCTGCGGAGGCACTACTTTGTTAATCTTGGAATATTTAAGAAAGGAGTGTTTCTTTAATTCTTTCATGCAATAAAACAGATGAATCACAGATGAGTCTTGAATATTAAGTACAGAAGTATAAGAAATATTAACCTGTTTCAAGCACAGAGGGCCCCCTCCAAGAACACAAAATTACCAAAAAAAAGTCAACACGCACACACTGTAATGGAAACGGGAGATTCAACAACACGACACATCTGAGTCCATTCATCTTGCCTGGTTGCACAGCAGGAAATCAGCAAGGCGCAGAGGAACTGACTCCGCACCAGCTCCCCAGCATTGGATTAATCACACTAACTTTACCAGAACTAATCCATACTTCACAAGCAAAACTCTGGTTCCTTTCCTGTAGCTGTGCCTCAGTCTGCATTCTTATCTGTGTGATGAAGTACTTCATCCCTTTACTTCCTACTGAGAGAAGAGGATTGTTGTAGGTAGTGGAAAAACATGTTTGGACAAAATGTTCATCTCTGATCGTCTTCTCTCCTTACCACATTGTTTTGTTTTAGGAGAAACAGTAGTTTTATAAGGATTCACAACAGGTACACCGTGGCTGAATGTTAAAGGCTGTGGTGGAAGAGGTATTCAGATCCTTTACTTAAGTAAAAGGACCAATATGACAATGTGAAAATACTCCATTACAACTAAAAATCCTGCATTCAAAATCCCACTTAAGTAAAAGTACGGTAGTATCAGCAAAATGTAATTAAAGTGCCAAAGTAAAACTAGTGGTTGTGCAGTAAAATGTCCCCTGTGACCGGTATATTATTATATATGACATTATTAGGTTGTTAATACTGATGCATCAATGTGTAAGCTGAATTTTACTGCTGTAGCTGGTTGAGTGGTCCAGTGGTTCCCAACCTGTGGGTCGGGCACCTCCAAAGGCTCACAAGATAAATCCGAGGGGTTGTGAGATGATTAATGGGAGAGGAAAGAAGAAAAGTTTTTGGACTTTTCTCCGATCTTTGCTTCTTGTGTGAAATATTGGATCATTTGAACAGTTATTTAAATGAAACCATGTGACAGGTTTAGAGGGGGAATGTCTCTTTGGTGGAACTGATAACTCATAGACATCTGAAACATGCAACTACACACTTTTTTAATAAGAAGACAAGTCAAAAAAGTTGAATCATTAATAACTTATTTATTGTATTTTATAATGTGATCATTTGTTTTTTAATGTAAAATCTTAATCTGAAAAGTAACTATAGGTGTCAAATAAATGTAGTGTAATATTTCCCTCTGAGATGTAGTGGAGTAGAATTATAAAGTAGCATAAAATGGAAATACAAAAGTAGTACAAGTACCTCAAAATTGTACTCAAGTACAGTACTTGAGTAAATGTACTTCCCACCACTGATTAGAGGGGGTAAATCTCACCAAGGCCTTGGTAACAAACTAGGCAAATATTCAAAATGTCTTGATTGATCAGTTTCTGCAAGGTGAACAGAGAGGTGTCAACTGGATAAGATGCTGAAAAGGATCTCTTTAGTCTCTTTCACACCTGTAGTTCAGTCAGTCCAGACCAAGACAAGAAATGATATATTGTTGCCTTGTAGTTTTGGTTTGCATGCTGATTTATTACAAACAAACCAAGAGGAATGAATATAGGTCACCCTCACTTATTTTAATGAAGAACTGATAAAATACACAAGCTCACTGCACCTCGATTTAAACTCATTTTATGATTGATCAGGGCAAATCCGCTCACATGTTGTCATGCATACATATCACCATGGTTACCAAATAATATTACTATAATGTTTGCTATACAGATCACTTACAAGATTGCATATAAGATTAATTCCTTAACATCAGTAGATATTTAATAGAGGTTTAGCTTTTGAATTCATGCTGAAATCACTTAACTATTGCCATAAAATCTTGTTTGCTCTGCTTTCACACCACAAACAAACTGAGATCAGACTGAGACCCACGCTTTCAGGTGGTTTCGGTCCAGTTGTTTAGTTCGCACTATAGTTTGGATGACAGCTTTAACACCAAACCAAAAAAAACAAAAGGGGAAAGAATTAGTTTGAACTGAACCAAACAGCTCAGGTGTAAAAGTAGCCAAACTCTCTGTTGTTCTGTGCAAACACTCACATCATATCTAGGATCTGGATAGTGATCACCTAACGCTTGGCCGAGATAAGAAGGGGAAGGCAATTTTCAATCTATCTTTAGAGAAGGGCTGTTTGTGAGACCAGTTGGTCTTTTGTTTACAATTCCTCTCGTTCACTGAGGCTGGAACTCTTGTTGGACTGCGGGGCGATGGCACAGATTTGTTTAGTTAATGAGTCCCCGCTGACACATTTAAGACATGACAGGCACTGTCATGCTTTCATTCGCTCAAGGAACCAACAACCCAGTGCCAGAAGCAGACGTCTGCTTGAAAGCTGGCAGAGGCTCCACGCTGCAAAGCAGATGCCCAGACATAATAAATGGATCCCATCAAAAACAGAATAACAAAGACTGAAATGGTCTGAGGAATAAAATCAGGGTTTGAAAACAATTCAAGCGGTTCCAGTATTTAATGGGTAGGAGTCTAATTGTTTGTGACCAGAAAACCATTCCCAAGTAAAATCTGACTCCTCATTTACATGCTAAATAATACAAAAGGGAAGCACAGAGTCCCACAAGAAATGTGTTAAGTGTTGGCTAAGCTAGCAACAATAATTAATCCCAAGTTAAAATAAATTTTAATCAAGGTTTGGGAACAAGATTCTTACAAACACTTGCTTAGCACCATAGCTGCACCCTTTGGAGGGAGCACAACTTCACGTCATGTCCATCTATAACTAATTTAATTTCCAAACAACTCATGCTTGACAAAAGTATTTTGTCTCTGCTTATTGAATTTGCCTTTCATAGCTCGGATCACAGAGTCTGAACTTGGCACTGTCTTGAACTTGATTTACCAAATTATGCTTTGATGTTTTTATGATGCTTATGTTTTTAAGTTATATTATGTGCTGTCATGTATGGCTGTATATGTTTTAATGACATTCTTTTATGCTCTTTGTGCAAACCAAATTCCCCTAGGGGCAATAAAGGCTTCATTCATTCATTCATTCATTCATTTCTTTATGAAAAAGGACAGCACCACTAACCCGTAACCCTGAGCAACAGGTATTCTTTGCGAAACATTTTGTAAACCATTATAATTAGGCATATAAGTTTGGCATTCATGAAAAAAACATCTTCTAGTCTACTCAGGTTACATGTTGAAAATCACATCATCCTCTACAGCAAAATATTTTCATGAGGAATATGAAAAAATTATGATGTTGAATCAAAATAATCAAATTCCTTGTGGTAATTTGCCAAGATGGTGTCAATATTTTTTTCTGCCCTAGAGGCAGTTGACGGTCTTCGCCTTGGCAGCAGGACTCGGCGTCCTCGAACAAACAGCTCCCCTGAAGTCAGGCTTGGAAAAGAGCTTCCCTCCTGTTATTTATGAGAGTGCTGGGAGCCATAGCACCTTGTTTAACAGCCTACAGCTACATGTTCTCTTTGCATCCATTTCCAGTTAGTAAGATGGGGAAATCATTCCAAGGCTTTTCTCATTTTCACACGCGCACATAAACATACATCACAGAGCATCGCAGAAAGGATGCAATTTGGCAGCACCTGCCTGAATTCCTCTCACAAAAAGAGGCGGAAATAAACAAATGTCACCAACTCAAGAAGAAAAGGAAACTGGCGAAAAAGTTTAAATCATTCCTGACAACAGCGTCGAAGTAACAAGGAAGAAGGAGAGAGGAGCATGAGAAGGGAAATCGAAAATGAAGCAGTGCTTGACAGCTTGAGTTTCAGAAGTATCCATGGTGCAGAGTTGCAGTTTGATTGCTCAGAAACAATAAAACCGGAATTCTTAATCTTTCGTGTACAGCTTAGGTGGTTCCTTGCTCACATAATTTGCCCAGAAGTGAAGGACCTTGCTGTCCTGAAATCAGTGTCAAGGGGAAATTGGCCTCACACCCACAGTGGAGTGTCCCTTTAACCTGTTCGGAATGTGTTCTTTCATTCTGGGCTCCTACCTGAATACTGCGATTAGCTTGACAGGTAATTAGCCCTCTACTGTCACTGACTGTTCTTCACAATGAATCAATACCTCCTTTAATTAAACGCAGAAACCTACCTATCATCTAACTGGAGATGCAAGCCAATGATACTGTTGCAGGGAGGTGCATCAGGGCCTTTTACTGCTTTGATGAATCGACATTACCAAGTGAGCGGTTGTTTGCACAGCTTCCACCACAATAGATGCTACTTTGGGCAGTGAGTAACAGAGAGCTTCGAGCAGGTGGCTGTTGATACTGAATCACACTAACTGCTCACACCTGTGCCTGCCAATTATGCCAGGGACTCTGGCACTGACAAAACACTGTCCTGAACCAAAAGAGTGACAATAGCAACGAGGAATGATTAGGAAAGAAGGCAAAATAATGCTTAAAAATAACCATGGGCATGTTGCTTGCATGTCTAGATGCATTTTGTTGTCATTTATTTTCCTTATTACTGAAATGAAGATATCACTTCTACATACAAGTTATTTCCAGCACAGTAACAATGGAATTGAATTGCAAAACAAGCTTTAGAGGGGATCAATAAACATTAAAAATTTCAGTTTGAGTCACTTTCAATCAAAGATCAAGACTTCTTTTAAATTAACTACCTTCCACTTATTTTTTAACAAGCATACAGAAAGAAACGCACCACTGACGAGGCAGAGATTTCTGTGCTGAATTTTCTCCTGTCTTGGTCTTGCTTTTGCACTCTTACACTACTTGTAATACTTAGTTGATTACTGTGAGCTGTCAAAACATATTTTGGGAAATGCAGAAAATCACTAGAGGCAGGTAGACACTCAACAAGAACAACAGACATATTTTCACACTGAAGTTTCACCTGTGCTGTTACTTATAGTACAGCTATACTGTCACAGTCTGTCTCCTTGTCCCTCCTCACCAGCCACATTTATGTTTTCCCAGTACTACTCTTCAGTTGTCCACCAGATGCCCTCAAACTTTCCCTCCTTTCCCCGTCACCTGACTGCCCCACCCAACTACACACCTGTTCTCACTTCCCTCATCTGCCTCCCTTCATCTACTGGTCCACTTCCTTTGTTCATTTGTCGGCTCATCCTGTGCTGTGTCTCAAATTGCGTACTTCCGTTACACTTACATGCAGTACACTATGTACTGTATTGTGTTGTGCGTGAATTTTGACAGGGTAGTGTTGTCTCAAATCGAACACAGCTGTTCTGCACTTACTGGAAATGACCATTGCAACATTTGACCTCTTCTTCTTTTTAATCCCAAAGCTCAACCGGGCGAAGCATTATCGGATTTTACCGCACGCCAAAATATCTGCCAACTCGTTTGATCACTTTATTTCAATTGTAGTAAAAATGAATAAAAATGAACGTGCTTTTACTTTCACCCGCAACTGCGGCCACCATTTTCATACGTTGGTGGTGCTATGTAGCCAAGATGGTGACCATTGAGGGTGAGTAGTGTGCAGCCTTCCACACTCAACTTTCTGACCATTATGAGTAGCCCATCCGGGTACTGATAGTGCACTGCGTTTTGCCATACTTGTCAGTGTGAAAGCACTTATACACTCAAAATACTAAGTGCAAGTATGGAAGTACGCAATTTGAGACACAGCACTGGTTTCCTTGTGTTCTGGTTGCTCTCTTGCCTTTTTGTCTGTTCCCTTGAGCTTGTGTCACCTGGTTACCTGTTGCCTGTTAACCTGCACGTAAGCTAACTGAGTACAAATAAATCACTGAACTGCATCAGTTGCCACCTGCCTGTTGATCTGCATTTGGGTCCTTGCTGCCTGCATTCCCACCGTAACCTTTACAATATGATAAGAGAAGAAGTGCAGTGAGGTGAGAGGGAAGTGAAGTTCCTTTTTCAGGCAAATAGTGCTTCTTTCAGCTCTCTTGAGACTTTCAGGCAAAGCTCCGGTCGTGCTACAGTCAAGGCTCAAAACTAAGTCTGGGGACACACTGGAGGATTACCTTGAAGACATACACCGGTCTGGTCTATCCCTAAAATTTACAAAGGGCACCATCTCAAAGGGAAGCTTGTTACAAGCAGATGTTCAGTGAAGGGTATGGTTCGAGAGACTTAATGGTCTCAGTTTTAAAAAAATGAAGCCTATTCCATGATGTTTCTTGGGTGATCTTTATTGGCAGCTATGTGTCGCTAGAAACTGAATTTGAATAATTTATATTTGAATTTGAATTGCTCAACTAATTGCATAAAAGAACTGAATTTGAATCGCATAATGTGTGTTGTTTAACTTGAATAACTGCATTGGAAAAACTGAACCTGAATAGCATAATTTCAGATTGCATTTATTAGTTTGGACCTGAATTCCAATAAACCTGAAACTGAATGTAATATTATGAATTGAATACAGTTGCTCTGAAACTGTATTTGATCATCACTGAAAATTCAACTCTCATATACTTCCACGTTCAGTTCTCACAATTCAGATTCACTTCTTGTAATTCAAATTCAGTTTTGCAATTCAGTTTCAGTTTACTGAGACACACATTCAGTCGTTGAGGAAGAGCAATCGAGTGCAGATTCACAGAATTCCTGTTTAGCCAATCAGCACTCCCCTGTGCTGATTGACGCTAAACTGGATTGCTGGCTTTAAATGTTGAATTATACTGAAAATTTATGAATGATGTGGAATACATTTTCTGCCACCTACTGGCAAGTGCAAAATGTGTAACTCTGAAACAAAGAACACAATATTTATGTGTAGTATCACTGTAAACAAAATGTTAAATTCATACGACCAAACTCTATGCATGAACGCCTCATTTTCGTGCAAGATGTGTAACTCTGCGTTAACCCTCTCCCTTTTCATTTACTTGGTTCTGGATAAATACTCGAGTTAACTGAAAAACAACTTAGGCTGATATACCTTATTTAATATCCCATTTGAGGAGAGGGAGTTAATGCTGATTAACTGAAGAGAATCACTTGGGACACCATGCTTACTGCATTTAGGCTAGCTGCTTGATCCTTCTCCCATAATGAGGTTGTGGATGTTGCCTCACATAAATTTGCTAAACTCACCAGTTAGTTTTTAATTGGCTGCTTTAAAGTTAAACATATTGTTTAATACACATTTTACCCTTGTGTGGCATTCCTTCATCCTGATTTTTAGTCACATAGTCACACACTCTTCTGTCAGGGTCTTGAAAGTGGCCAAATCTGGGACCACGGACCAAGGTTCTCTCTTCTAGACTGTCTGTCTTTCTGGGTTCATTTCCAGTGTTAGGAGTGTAGCATACAGTCTGCTCCTAGTTTGATCAAATATATTGTGCCATAATATACTGTTGTTATTATTAGGAATACATTTTCTACAGATAAATAGCAGATGAATCATGCAGGTTAAATGAGAATTTAAGTCACTTTGGGGCTGACCAACACTAACAGACACACAGGACTGGTAGAAACTTGCTAGCCTAGCAACATAAAAGCTACAAACTATCCATAAAACAACAGTCTCTTAAAGCAACAAGCTCAATCTTTAACACAGGAGCCAGGGCTTGCTATCCATGCAAAAAGGAACATCTGCTGTTGTGGATAAATTTCTTGTCATTAAGAATTAACATAGCACTTTAATTTAATTTACAGAAAACAAACTTATTCTTAAGTTAGCACAGTCTTAAGTTACTAGAAAGCAAACATCACCATTTTTGTGGAAGCTTATTTAGTCAGCTTCCTTGCAAATATTAATATAAATATTACTCATACACATTAATATGAACAGTAGAATGGGAAGGTTTCTGTAAAATCAGAAGTTTTGGTGATGTTATACCACAACAGGTTTATCCTGCCCCTGCCAAAATTGCCCACTGTGATAAGTAAGCATACTTACCAGTGTGTAGTTCCTCATGATGTGTTTCAGTGTTGTTTTCTAAATCAGCTACAATTTAAAAAATAAATAAATAAATAAATAAACAACCACTAGCCTGAGGACAAACACACCATCTATCAGGGCTTCCAACCTCTGGTGCAAGCTGCCTGATGAAAGCCCCGAGAGCCTTTTATCCTTGCTTTTGCTCAGTTGTAATGTGGTGGGTATTGTAATGTAAGTATGTTGGGTTGATAGCTTTATGGCTCCTTGTGCCTTAATCATAATTTGTAGCTCAAACGCATATTAAATTGCAGCTGTGTCTTTTAACTGAAAACTGTGTACAATTTATAAATAATTTCCAGATAAAATAAAATTTAAAAAACAAGTCTGGATGTGGTCATAAAGCAATCCATGCAAGTTGATTTTGGTCAATGAAAAGTTACATCTGGTAAAATCAGTATTCTGTGAAAAAAAACACATCAAAGATATCAGACTCAGATATCCTATGCAGGTTAATGTTTTAAGTCTGATCTGACCAACGTCATTTAGTCTGAATGGTAACAGAGATGACCCACAGACATTAATGGCAGCTGAATTGTTTCTCTGTTTGTTTAACACTGCTGCCATGAGAATCGCCTTCTTTTGTTTCTCCTCTCACCCCTTTACCCTGCTGCAGTCATTCCTCTACACACCAGCCCAGCAGTAGCTTCAAGCAAACCATAAATAATTCATTGAACATTCAACACAATGAATACCAATTCTCTCATATTGCCCAGCACCATCATCAAGGCTGATTGCTCAACCTGAGGTCATTAGCAATATTAAGCGATCAGTTTGGACTGTTGACACCAAGGTGAGCCAGAAACCTACTGGAAATACAAGCCAAATTAGCATAGTAAGACAATTATTTGCTGATGGTTAATTTTTTTTTCAAACTGTAGACTCTCTGCCAGAAGTGAATTTGAGATCAGTGACAAGATTGGCATCAACCACTGGAACAAGGACAAAAATAGACTTGTGCAAGGAAAGCCACATGCCCTGAGCCATGCAATGGTATTACTAACTTTAGTTACAGACTTTTGGTTTGAACACTACCAAGTAGCATAAGGGACCTCCAGGGCAACTAGGCATATGTGGACACAATTTATGCTGGATTTGTAAATGGGGAGCAGGCTCTGTAGACTACTTCAGCCTGGATGAGTCATGAGCACCTGTTCTCCACAACTGATAGTTGCCCAGCCCAGCTCGTCCATGCTGGCAATTACTGGCTCAGTGTTTGCAAAGTAGTTTATTTTAAACTCAAACAAAAACTTGTGACAATGGAGACAGTTAGGAAACTTAGTTCTCTGTGGCAAACTATTTTCCCAATTTACACCTGGGCACAACCCCATTCCCCCAAAGCCAGTGGAAACAGCTTTACAAGAGGTTTTCTTCTTCTTCTTCTTTTCTGCTGTCTTTCTTATGCTGCTGCTTTAGATGCATGATCTGCCACCCTCTGTAATGTAGTGTGGGTCAGAATAGCTGTTTAGTAGTTCTAATAAATACAGTGACTTAAAAGCATGAATTGATTTTTTGGCCTCTTGGGGGCAGCGTAGCAGTGACATATTACCACCTTATAAAGTTGATATGACAAATGTGTTTGCAGTAGTTATCCATTTACACATCCAGCTGACAAAAAGCAACATTAGCATTCATTTTGGAGTCATGTTTCTGGCCACCTGAAGAATGTAAGTCCAATATTCTCTTTCCTTTGTGCTTTGTTTTGGTCTCCACCAACTCCTAAGAGAAATATCTGACTCTTAAACTGCTAAATGCGCCACTATGCTCACGAGCTAGTTGCAAGGCAACCAGCGGAGACTCTAGGAAGTTACTGGTCCCAGCTAAGAAATAGTCCCACACAAAAATGGGGAAATGGGGTTGTTTTTACAGTTTCTTATTATAGGGATTAAGCACAGAAGACATATTGTGTTAATTGGTGAGCTGCTGGAACAACATGAAAAAACAAAACTGTGTTATAACAATTGGAACAGTGTGATCTGTGTGGCAGAAATCACTTTCAGTGTACATTTGGTCTTTTTGCATACTGTAATTTAGAGTGCAGAATATTATTTATAACACATGCAGAAGGCTACATATTTCCGTTGACACTTTCCACTCTGCTTACCATCAAAAGACCATATCATCTTCACTTGGTCAGCATCTCTCTGATCTCCCTTGATATTTGACTCTCATATCCTCTGAATAATCCACTGAATATCAGAGCAACTCAAACCTGCATACAATCTGTGGCATCACCCACGTGCTCCAAACCAAGCAGAGACATTTTACTGAATTGCATCTACAGACGGGCGCCTCCATCCAGAAATTTAAATGACAGAAATTCTGACAACTGTTTGACTCTTAAACCAAATGCACCACTTTCTTTCACATTCTTTTCAAAATTTAATTGAAGACTGGGCCAAAGAAGAAAAGATTCATGACTTGGAATACGCAGAATGACATACGGTCTTTTATTCACAAAGACTTCAAGGTTCCCCTCCAGTAACCTCACAATAAGTTTGGAAAAAACCTCAAAAAGCCTGCAAATAAATTGCCAGTTTACAAGACAAAGCATAAGTAATAACTGATTCCTGCCAGCAGAAAGAAGCAAAGTTGCTGCACATCTGAAACTTATTTTGACTGGGATCGTGACTGGTTTCCTGCTTCTTTGTGAAATGAGCAGTTTCAAAGTTTTATTGTGTTGATGATGGCAGTGAAATATGATTCCAAGTAGGATTGTATTGTAGAATTTCCTTTTTAAGTTTGTACTGATGATATTGATTTTCTTCCATATAGGACTAACTACTGTTCAATCAGGAAAAACTTAATTGTAGAGATGCTTAAAGAATAATAAGACTTATTGACACTGTAGGAAGGTGGAAGAAAGTGAAGAATGTTTGGTGATTAGACTCCATCATGACATCTTATTTTAAGGGTGTAGTGATGCCATGAGATGTACAGAAATATCAGAGAGCGGGTGGGTAAATAATAAACAGAGTAAGCATGAAGATATTCAGGCTTCCTGATTGAACTTATGCTAACCTTCATAAAATGCTCAGTTCCATACTTTATTTCTTTTTTAATTTTATTTTCTATTTTACCCAACAGAATTATGAAGATTTGTTTTTTCACAAAGTAACACTTGGCCATCTTTATTTGTGTCTCAACAAGTCATGAATGGAAGAAAAGAAAGTAATTTGTCATGCCATTTGTCATTTGGATAGACATTAGGTAGACACAATAGCATGACTCTATATCCCCAAAGCATTTTGTTCTGTTTATCCAGTCCTGCATGTCTGTTGTATCTATATCCTGACAAGATAATAACCTATATTTGCAACACGTTGACATGACAGACTACTCAGACATTACTCAATACCAGCAGGATACAATAACACAGATCCTGCTCTCCTTAGTGCAATATGAATTTCTCCCTGCATCAGCACAAAAACCTCACACGCAGACAGGAAGAAACACACAAACACACACATATACACATCCTCAGGCAGTAGCTCTGTCAGCAAAAAGGACAACAGGTGTCCGTGCCCCAGCACTGCAGTGGTCCTGGAGCAGCTGGAGTTCATGCTGCAGGTCAAAAGGTCATGTGACTCATGTGAAGGCTTTTCTAAAGAAAGAAATGACCAAAGACATCTTTTAGCCTCTTGAAACCCCACTGACACCCTGGTCATTCAGTAATTACAAACTCAGGTGCATGAAAACTTTGTTGAGGCCCACAGAACTTAAATTTAAATTCTAGTGGAGATCCCAAAGCGTCCAAAGATACCAAATCTTGAATATTCCCACTTGATGGGATGGTGCATCCATATAACACATGGAGTCTTGGGGGTGAAAGATGTGGGCATTAACCAGGCAGAGGTGGTCTATTGCCACGTTCATGTGATATCGTTGGGACCATAATTACAAGCAGCCAAGTCTGAGAAACCGTTCATGTCAGCCTCCTAGTTGTAGTTCCAAGCCAGAGATATTGGGAATTTCTTCCACTTGGTGAAAATGAGTGTCACCATCACTGTCAATTATATCTAAATAAAATAAAACTAAAGTGAACACTAATTCAGCTAATTTAAAAGGTGCTGTAGTCTGTTTCTTTATATATGGTTTATATCTGTTTCTACAAGGCTATCAGTAGGAATAACAGCAGATTTTTCAGTTGCATTCTGGGAAGTGTAGGATCTGGAGAATGTGGAGCTTGACCCAAACTAGTCAAGATATCTCTGCCTCCGCTGCATGGATTTTCACCATTTTCTGTCTCTTGTGAGCCCCCAGATTTTATGGAAGCACAGTACTTATTTGCTGGAATACTACTTGGTAAAAAGACCTGTGTTCTCAGTCTAAAAGCACAAATTGTATCAATGTTGACTCACAAAGTATCATCTTCTCCAAAAATGTCACAAAATGAGCATCATTTCAGCATGAGAAATGTCACCCAATCCAACAGTTGACAATTTAAAGCTAACTCAGACATTTAAATACATGCAACAGTTTGATCCTCAGAGTCTCTCACATTTTACACATTACAAACTGGTAAAAACGCTGCTCCATTCACTCCACTCTTCAACCTCAGAGTTGGTGCTTATTTATGTAAAGTGTAAATACTCTGCTGCAGTCTGTTTCCATAGCATAAACTCAGAAATCAAACTGAGTGAGAGGTCCTGAAACTGAATGACCCGAACTCATGATGAGGACCGGTCCATTGTTTCCTCACCGACTGTTTGTGTTGCTGAGCAGGCTGCTCATCTCAGTCTGGCCCAGTTGACTGATGGATTTCCAAACTCTGCATCAGCCAAAGCTATTAAGTGGTCTGCTGGAGCGAAATGGCTTTACCGTTGCTGAGGTGCTGCAATTGGCTCAGCAATTCCTGCCTCCTATTGTCTCAGACCTCTGTGACTAAGTTAATTTCTTGCCAGACAAGCACAAACAAGTATATGCAGACACACACAACAAATAACAAGCAAGAAATACAGTGAATCCCATTCCTAACAACGTATTTTGTTCCCCCTCATTATCAGCACAGACTTCAGATGGAAGAGGTGACCCAAACCGAATGAATTCTCCCCAGAAGAGCTTTTTCTCTTCAGCTGCGTGTCTTATGCGGTAACAGCTTCTTTTATTATGAATTTGCTACAAGCCTCATCCATCATGTGTTTGAAATCCCCAAGCTCATGATGTGTTTTTTGTGTTGATTTTTGATTATTGTATTCCACTCCCACTTCAAGATGATAGCAGTAAATAAGATTTGATGATTCAGTGGCAGCGTGCCACTGCCTTAATATCAAAGAGGCGTGGAAAATGTCACGCTCCTGATCCCTCTTCAATACTTGCTCTACCTGCTTCTACTTCTACTTCTATTATTCATGGTCATATTTAAGTCTTAGGAGATAAAGCCTGTCTTTACATTCACGTTGACAGGCTGGAATGGCCCAGAGAAATTATGGCCCTCTTTGATTTAAGTGTCTGACATGGTTGGTCAAACACAGAACTGGATTTCCCAGTTCAGAACACACTGAATGCAGTTATTTCCCATAAGACCTTGTCCCCACACAAGGGACCCGCGGCAACAGTGACGAGGTGAAAGAAGAACCAGGACAGAGAAAAGACAACTTTCTTTTCTTCTTTGAAATATTAATGATCCTTTAGAATGAGAATGAGTGAATATCAGAGGATTGGAACATCTTTTACAAAAATTGTTTACTGTATGTTCACTGACAAAGATGCACATATAAAAAATACATATGGAGTACATGGCAACATTCAAAGGGATGATAGAGATGTTCTTGTCAACCCTGTCTTGTCAAATTATGCTCAGGAAATATAATGCTGCGACATAACAAGGAGACGTTTAAACTGACTGTAGTTGCAAACTATACATGGCCAAACAGTGCGAAATGCTGAATTCCTGCTGAACGTATCTCAGTCAGGTCTTAAGACATTAAGACATATTTAGCAGGCGTTGTATGAAAGCAAGGAAGGTGAGAATTGGGGAGGACTGACAGAGTTGTTGGTCACGTAGCATCTGTGGTCTGTCCCGTCTATTGTAGTGAGTGGGGTCTAGCTGTAGTGCAGCTCTGTCTGGGGGCCTTATCTGGCTGTGGAGCGCCGGGCTCTGTGCTGCTGTCTCTATTGGCATGGTGATAGAGGGAAGGCCTGCCTTCCCTGATAAACCTCCCTCTGTTCTCCCTGCAGCCCATCAGGCTTCCTGTTTGCTGTAGGCGTCATAGAAAATGCTCCCACAGCCATTAGACATCAATACGTCTGCTGGTGACAAGTTGGCCTCCATGACTGGAGAAGATAAAGGACAAGGAGGGGGGAGAAGGGGAAGGCAGCAGCTAAACAGGTATCCAGATGGCAGAGGGGGGCGAGTAGGGACAAGGGAATGAGAAATTGATGGAGGCACAATGAAAAAATATGCACTTTAGCAAGTAATTTAGTTTAGTATTGAGTCTTAAAAATCCTATTAGATTTGACAAGCAGCAAGTCAATTTGCTGGTCAGTCCCAAAACTTTCTTGAAACTTTTCTGCACATATTGTCATTGTTGGCAGAGTTGTGTGGGTTACTGTTATGTTACTGCTATGTATTCCACAAATCGGTTACAATAATATCAGATTAGATCAGTAGCAATATGGAAAAACGTTGGATAACTTTTGTTATACTTTGTTTTTAATAAAGATTGTGTGTATGACATTTATATGTCAAATAGTGTACAACTGTGTAATTTAAAGCTGCACTAATATATATTTTTGGATAAACAATAGATCAAATGACTGTGTGTAATGTGAAAGGGACTTTACAACAACTTTATTGTTGGGGCTCACTCTCTCTGTTCAGCTTTGTTTCCAGCAGCAGCAGGCAGCTGGTTTCAACGAAATAGATCAGATAAACCAAACTACACACTATACACTACCTGTCCAAAGTTAGCAAAGTTAGCAACTAGCTGGTGAACAAAGCGCAGCACTTAGCAGCTAAAGAACCATATATTTCTGGAAAGATGAGATTAATAAGGTGCTGCACTTTATTTAAAAGCTCTTACTATAATCATGTGCTCCAGATCTCCCTTTTTACAGGACCTGCCTCAGTTGTCATGTCTGTTGAGGCACCTGTTAGAGCTTCAAGTTGGCTGATGCTGAGATTCCTGTGCCCTTACTGAACCAAATATTTTCCTCTGTAGTTGGTGGAGACCAAAGTAGAGCTAAAAGGAAAGTGAGTATTAGACGTACGTTCTTCAGATGGCCAGAAACACGACTCCAAATGAATGCTAATGTTGCTCTGTGTCCGATTAGCTAATTTCCTAACTTTTAACATTTTGCTTTATACTGTGATAAAAAAAAAAACAGTGTTGCGTCAAGTAATTACCTACATTTCATTTAAAATTCCAGTATGTTTAGTGCAGATGTGCACCAACTGACATCAAGGACATACAGATGGGTTACAAATAAAATGAAAACAAAATGAATAAGTACATGAAAAAACAAACTATCTAGATGCTTCCATACAGGGCACAAGGAATCACTAAAATTAGTATGAAAATGATGTGAATCACATGCTGTGGCCTTTGAAATAATGGTGTTCATCCCTCCAGTTGAGGTCCAGAGACCTGGAGAATCTATGCCAAGAAATACTGAAGCTGTTGTGACCATTTTGGTGGCCCAGCACCTTACTAACACACGTTATGTTGGTTTTTCCTTAAATGTGCTACCCATCGTGTGATGCTGAATCAAATCACTCCTGAGTAACTTGCTATACAGATCCTAAAAAGGATAGGTTTGGTAAAGTACAGGTTTTCCAGACCAGAGATTTGAAGTTGTATTGTATAAAAATTAATGAATGTTTTTGAAGTGATCCTATATCAATAAATTAATGATGAAATAAAATGTGTTTAGTGCTTCAAATTGCTACAAATCTGCATTGAAAAGGTATAAAAATAACCATCCTCCGTGCCCCTCTGAAGACTTTTTCACTTGTTTTAAAATAGGAAAAGTGCAACTGCAGTCAAGCTGACTGCTGTTTTGCAATTGTATTATCTCAGCTTTCAAAATGTGCCTATGTGGAAATAATATTTGCAGTGTAATTGTATATCCCCTTCAAATGACAGAATTGAGGTAGGGCTGGCAGCAATATTTTGAGACGCAATACCAGTCTACAGCGTGTTATAACAGATAACTTTCTGTATTGTAATGAAGAAAGACAGACTGAGGTGAGATAGAGAATAGAGGGGGACAATAGAGGGAACCCCTAGAGCTTAGGCTGGAGGAAGGGACAGAAGGGGAATCTTAATCAACTTCTTTCATGAGATGCCTTTCAAACGAGCCACCAGTTTATTGATCCACCTTCACACAAATTATGAATTTCACGAGTAGTCCAACATCACATGACTTCTGTGGGCTGTATAAATCAGACAAACAGACAGCTCTGGTCTTGGGTTTTTCATACACAACTATTTCAAGGGTTTGCTGAGAGGGAAGCGTAAAGCATAAAATCACCAGTGATCAATGATCTTAAATAGCAAAAACCAGATGGCTGTAGCTCATGCTCGGTTTTGCCATAAAATGAAGGTCGGTGGTTCAATTCTGGCCTTCATCTGTCACATATCAGCCTGAATCTTGCCATTTTCCTCTCCCAGTGTGTTCATTTACCTGCATACTCACTCTCCAGTCATTTCAGACCCTTCCGCTCCTTCCTGGCCTGCAATAACCCCTGTTCCTGCCATTCCCCATCACCTGACTGCCCCACTCACTTGTTCCCACTTCCCTCATTATCCCTGCAGTATATAGACCGGCCCATTTAAACCTTTTCCCTGTCAGCCACTTCACCTGCCTGCCTGTTACCCACCTGCATGATATTCTGTCTGTACCTCTGACTTCTGCCTTTTTACCTGCCTTTTGCCTGCTGAATTCGCCTTTCTTTGTTTTCCTGCCTGGTTTCCTGACTCCTGCCTCTTTTGACTCCTACTGAGTAAAGACCTGCATTTACTGAGTCATTACATCAGTCCACTTGTTGAGTGCGCTCGAGCAAGACATTGAAGCACAAATCCAAATGTGGGAAAAAATGTAAGTCATTTAGGAGAAGAAGTCTGCCAAATGAATGTGACACAATGTTCGAATCATGCAAAGAAACACATGGACCACAAGCAAGCAAATTATTTCTGAATCAGCAGCTAATCTTACTGAATAGGTTATTACCTACAAATTGTCAACTCAATTTATACCTCTGCCACATACTACTTTAATACAAAACACAGACATTGACACAATTGTGACCTTTTTGGCTTAAAAATTGCCTGACGAGTACGATCACGATCAGCAGGGTAATCAATTAAAAGGTTGAGATGAACAACACTCTTTGAGATAAAAGAACTACACTGACTTGTTGCATATAATTACTGTAGTTTAGAGGCATAGCAAGTATGCTAATTTAAATGAGCGTTCTATTGTAAAACCAATGCATATACAGATTTTAAATGTCATACTAATTTTGACATCAAGTTTCTCATCTTACTATTACATTTGATGCCTTTATGGTCATTTTCCCAACATTTTTTAGAGGGAAATAACTGTTTTAGAAGTCATCCATTCATCAAAAGAGCTGCATCATTACAGTTTGCCATGAAACTGTGCCATCTGTGGACAATCTGAGGTCACCGTGAATGTGGGGAAAACATTCACTTCAGTGCCACAACGCTGTGTCAGGCAGCCGAGGAGGACACTGAACTGGCAGATCAGACAACCTGGCCCTGCCAGACTGTCAGCCTATTTATACCCAGGACAATAATTTGCACCAGGACCACTCAGTATCATTGACAAGGAGATCCAGAAGGGGGAGAAGTTACCATGGTGAAGAAAAAAAAGTGATCTAATATAGATTCAGATGACCTTCTGCTGCGTTTTCCCTGTGAGGCTTTCCCAGAGGAGTAAAGCAGTGACAGTGTTTCCTCCTCTGCCTGCTGTCACCTTCCTACCGGAGCCGCAGGGGAGACATTAACGATGTTTAAACATGATCTTCGATCATGGTTGAAACAAACATACACAGAAATCTTTACTCACATGTTTTGCCAAAAAGAAAAGATACAATGGTATATCTGTGATTACATATGTGTCTCATAGTTGTTCTCGTGGCATAATGGTCCACATGACATACTGTACCATGTAACAATGACATCCTGGCACCCATAATAACACCATCTGTTGAATGTCACCTCTGTCTCCCTCTCCATCTTTGCTTTTAACAGACAATACACATACATTGCATTTGAACAAATGATCAGTGAAGTCGTTTTTCATGGTGAGGACGCATTTTAGCCATTGCCCAATACACTGCCCACTAAATAAAATGCTTAAAGCGTGTGTATAATCCAGTATAAAATATTAACAGTGGCATTTCAAGCTAGAATTGAAACATCATGTTCCGATGACAAATTAAGGGGAGAAACATTGGTCCACATGTTTAAATCTCAATAGCATTAGTACCACATTGTGCGTGAACATCTTGCTGCATAGGTTTGGTGTTTCAGTTCATTTGATATCCCAGCTAAAACCACAGACACGGTTACTTAATGTGTCACAGTGAGAGAGTGAAAAGGGGAGTATTTGCTGGAGCTTCTATTAGTCAGCCTTTTTAATTAATAGACATCCTGTCCTTTGGTTCTCCTTTGAAAAGAGGAAAGGCTGGAGGTAGAGAGGAGGCAGAGGAAGCTAAAGACATTGTAATTAGTTATTGAGTGAGGTAGGTGCCTGCTGCAGTGGACAATGTCAGCCAGTGTAACATGAGAGATTCACTGGGTGGGTGACATTAGTCTATTTGCTTTCTGTCACCTCTCAAGACACCCATGGCAGTTTTAGATAGTGTCAGGCTGCCTGGCTTTGGCTGTCAATCAACAACATTCTCAAGTCCAAATGGGGAAAAAAGAGCTTAACCTTGAGATCAATGAAACTTTATACCTTTGTGATAATAAATCAATACTTTTCTGCTGCTATAAAGAGGCCTTTCTATTTCACAGACCTCACAAATGAGACACACTAACTCCAAAATGTCTATAATTCATGACATATGCCAAATAAAAAGTTCCTCATAAGGCTGCAAAAAGTGAAGTCTAATAGACATGATTCCAGTAAAAGAGCAGCATATGTTCAGGTAGATTCATATAAATACCAGCAATATTGCACAAAGTGAAGTAGCAATGTGGCTATGGGAACATTTTGGCAGCCATGTTTGTAATGCAGAGAGGGGAAAGGGAGCTCAGTGTTGTTGAGCAGTGAGAACAGGTGGGAGGCTTGTAGCCATGTGTGCAATATACAAATATGCATTCAGGTTGTGTGTGTTCGTGCATGTGGATGCATTTGTCGGCGGGTCCCAGAGGTGCAAAGGAGAGAAATATGCAGTGTTGGAAGAGTGGATGTGACTAATGCCTGATACTTGGACACTTGTAAAGTTTCTGTTTCCCCTTTGGCTCAGGGCTAGAGAGTGATCACAGGGAAGAACAGCAGAGGCTCCCGGACTAGTCCTGAGACAGCTAGTATTTATAGACAGTCTCATTCTGGACCACACTAAAACTGAATTTATATTTTACAGTTTCAAGACTATCCTCCCAAAAAGAATGACAGCATCAGTCTCAGCAAATGCATCAAATTCAAATGACAAAGCCCTCTAGCAGCCATATTAATTATGAAGCCAGGTGACGTTGTTATAGACAAACAAACATTGATCTATGACAAGGGACTGTTCATTTTCGTTTCCAACTGACAGTCGACATTGCTTTTTTTATTTAAAAAAGCATGACAATGATTGTTCCCTTGTCACAGCTACTGCCGTGTCTCTAGTTTCCCCTTATGTTTCCTTGTGTTCCTCCTCCCCTGTGTCACCTGTGCTCCTTTGTCTGTCTCTCTGTCTGTGTGGCGTGGTGCTGCTTCCCAGACGCTCCTGGTTACAATCTGATTATGCACACCTGCCTTCCATCGAGCTACTCCGGTTCTTCATCCACTCTTCACGAGATTGTTGTTCCACTACAGTGGTAGACTTTAAGTAATTGCTGTCTTTTTCCCTGTGCTACCGGACCATCACCAGCCTGCCTGCTTGCCTGCTCTCCAGCCCACTTCCCACTCGCTTCCTCCGGCCAGCCCACGCCAGTCTCCCTCATTCTTCTGCTCAGCTCCAGCGGTTCCAGCCGCCTTCCTTTCATTCATCCACTAACTGAGTCTGTGTCCACTCAACAAAACATCCCTAACCTTAACCTTACTGTTACCATAACAACGAAGCTCCCTTAACCATGGCGAAGTAGTAATTTTAACCCAAACCCTGATCTTTCCCTAAACCTAACCCAATGCCTAATGGCTTATAACTGCTCTATAAAGCATTACTACATTTGTTAACCTTTAACAGAGTTACAGCTTATAAACCCCTAGAATCACTTATTAAAAAGTGGTAGTTCGCCTGAACTTATTAACAATGTACATTGTAACAATGACAATGTACGCAGTAACATCCTGCTGTCAAAGTATCCCAGCAGTTACTCCATTACTCACAGTCTGTGGTTTAGCTGTAAATCACATCATTACCACCGTCTGTCTCACTGCTATTTAAGGAAAGACTGGTTCAAATTAACACATTAAAGCAAAGTTGGATATATTACAGTGGATTCACTTGCAGTAACACTACTTTAGTTTTATTGGTACAAGCTAAAAAAGAATCAGACAATGGCTTGTGAAATTATTTACACAGACCATACTGAGATCTGTCTGTTTATTTTTGAGAAAAGGGGATTTGGAGAGAAAGATACAGGGACGGGGACAAAATCCTGATGAAGAGAGAGTCACTCCTGCTTTCTTCTGAAGGCAAGTGTTCTGATTTTGACATAATAAAACATTTCTTCTTGAAAGAAATATTTGAAATTCTTCAAAACCTCGGGACCTCGGGACGTTTTCATTTCAGCCCATGACAGAGCAGAGGTCACTCCTAATCTCAGTCAACAAACCCTCACTCGCTATGAAAGACATGTTGGCCGCAAGAGAGTGTCCTTTTCAAATCTCAGGTCAATAAGAGGAACTCTAATTGAAACAGACCAAAAGATCTAGCTGAGGGAGAAGTACCACGTTATTAACTGATCTGTAGATAGACTTGTTGGCTTTTAAATTGAGAGGGAAAGGAGCAGACCTGATGCTAGATAATCCATTGTTCCCCCTGGACACAAGACTGCCTGCTTGGCTTCATCCGCAGCTAGAATATAGCCAACGGGCCTGGTATCACTCAGCTGAACTAGATAGCAGGTGGAAATAAGAGCGGAAAAACGCTCCCAGAGACTGCTCAAAGTATTCAACACTAATAACTTGACAGGTTTAATAGATAAAAAGAATTGACAGTGACTCGTTCAGGGTCCTGAGGAATAAATGCCCAACTTGACAGTAAATAATATATACTCTCTTACAGACAGCAGTGTGTGTCTCTCTTCCCAATGTCAAATGAGACGAATATCTTACTGCTGTGTGTGAGCATGCACTTGGGTGGGTGTGTGTGTGTGTGTGTATGTGGTCAAAGCACTGTTTGAGAGACTGCTTCGACTTGTGATGATACATGAGATAAAGAGGCAGAAAGGGAGAGAGAGTCAAACTGAGCTTGGCACAGACGGGACTCCAGTTCATTTGACACAAGACCTTTTCACCTTGCAATTCTCCCCCAACAAAAGCAAAACAGAATAAACTGCTGCAAAACAACACTCAGGCAGCGATCTATGTGCTTAATTTGGTAGAACTTTAATTTCCCTCCTTGTAAAGCAATACGTTTTGGGACATCACAGTGTTGTCAATATAATATTGAAATGTATCCAGGGTAAAATTAGAGTGTAGAATTAATCAGTAACAAGCCAATATGCGGGTCCCTGATTCTATTTTCTGTACATAAGGCAACATAAATCATTGTGAACCTCATTAAATGCCCAGCAAGCTCGAGGTAATTTCCCTGGGAGGCAGCTTGGCTCGAAGCCTCCAAATCCACATGGCCGTCTCTGGCCTCAGCAGGGCCTGGCAACGCAGAGAGAAGGAGAGACAGAATTGGAAAGATGCAGATACAGACAGAATCAGATTGAGCTAGAGGGAGGGAGAGATGGATGACTGGGCCGTGAATGATGAGCTCTCCTCTATCTCTCTTCAGCCACTGATAGCGACGGAGGGAGCAGTGGACCTGTAGTGATCGCACTCTGCTCCAGACTCATCTTATATAATAAGCACTTCAAGCTTGCACTCAAAATGTCAGCATATTTCAAAACAATAAGTATGCTTTATTATTGTGGTTTTAGCATACCTTGATATCAAACTGTTCAGTTGTCTGTCTATGTGGATGTTATGCAGCATTCACGCAATGTTGGCAAAATGGGAAGAACAGGAAAACCTCCTGTCATTCAGACTTGGGACCGTTCAGGCATTCAAGATGATTGCACCCATTTATAGCCTTGTAGTAAACACTAGTAATACATTAGCTCTGTCAGACACTAATGTCAAATAACTTAATTTAACCATATGTTTATACAGTTAGATTTGGCAGAATAAAGGCTCTGCTCTCTGAGGGAGCTCTCGAAGCTGTCGGGAAGACTGATAATCTCCTCTTCTTAATAAACATACATGAACATTAAACCGTAGCTACATCAACAGCACCAAAAGCTTAGCACATAAGGAGGAATGTGGCAGCAAATGGCGTTCGCAATCAGCAGAGTAACAGTGAGAAGTGTCAGTTTATAATAACCCTTCTGTGCACCTGTGTGAAGATGACTGGACATTTCCAGTCAGCTGTGAATGAGCCAGTGATTATGAAGCATACGTTTTGCCATGTACATGGAAACTCGTAGTTCTTTTCACCAAGTGGAGGATATCGAGACTGTCCTCACAAGAAGAATGACAGCGTCAGTTGTTTCACCCTGAATCCGTACCCCCGTTACCTGAACCCTTTACCCTGAAATCTGTACCTGCCTGCCTGCCTGATCCACGGACTAATGATTCTCTGCCTAACCCCTTTGGATAAGTTTGTCTGTTCGGACCGTCTTCCCGGTTTTGACCTTGCCTGCCTTATGATTCAGTGAGCTCATGTAACTCAATTTTTGTCATTAAATCCCTGAACTGTTCCTGTCTGCTCTATCGACAATACGTCTCACTCTGGAGGACATGGTCAAATGACGTATTTTGTCGTTTCATTTGAAGGACTTGTTGAAGATATCGTAGCTCTCAGAAATTCCTAATATCCCTGCCTTAGAGTTACTAGGTTATCTAGGAGGCTGCCTTCAAAGGTTTTTAGCCACTTGGTTGCTAATAATTATGGTCTGTAGGCCTACAATATGATGAGGGAGAGGTGGATGTTTTGTTGGGCAAATTGTGACCCAAGGCAGGACCATGAGGAATCAGTTGCCATGTGGGAAAGACACAAACATTGTTCTCAACCAAGAACAAGAAGAGCTGCAAACACGTGCTTATTGAAACATCAACTGATAGCGTGCATTAAGTATTTGAACCGTGTTTCACCAGATACAGATTGTACTGCTGCTTACTTGTGTGACATGCAAAAAGCTTTTGAACAAATCCATAATCCTGTTTTTCATCATTGTGTAAATCTTGATTTGTGCTCTACTGTTTTTAATCTAAAATGTTTTTTTCTGCCTAAATCCCATTTCCCCACTCTGCAGCTGTAATGTGAAGTTCGTGTCTTGGACTGCTGGATGTGCTTGAATGGCATTCATTCAGTTATAAACAAGTTTTACAGTTTTCTGTCTTCAATTCAACCATTTTTATTAATTTGTTCTGCAGTTTACATGTTGTGGTTAAGATATCACCCGAGGGTACAGAAGCAGACGACAACAACTCTCAGCAATTTGATCCTTTCTGCTCATCAAAAAAAAGCTGCTTCCAAAAGTAATTCAAAAACAAAATGGTTGCTTACAGTTTGTCAAAGGTCATGCCACAATATAAAAAACTGCCTTTGGAAATAATTTGAATTGGACTTTCCATGTGGCAGTCAGTCAAGACCCCCCGCTCTGTTTCTTTAACTGCTGCCTCGGTGCTTCATCATTAAGCTCCAGCCGGCCCACTCTCACTGGAGACACAGGTCAGTCTTTGCCCACAGAGACACACAGACATGGTAGCTTTCACTCAAGAGCAGATTATTACTAGAAAATGCAAGTAATGAACTCTTGTGTCATCCATTTTTAATCCGTATTTGCTTTATTTTTCAAACCTTTTCTTGTCCACCAGGGCAGTGTGTACCCTTGAGTATAACTGCTGAAACCTTGCAAATCTCGTGTATGACAATTAATTTACATAGTAATAAGGGAGATATCACATACTATTAGATGGCTCAGATTCAGATCTTTGAATTTCAAGGCCATTTCAATTTCAAGTGTAAAGTGTAAAAACATCAATTTGCAGTTGTAATAGCATTATAGTGTACTATTTATTTTCCGGGAGTAGTAACTTCCCGGAGTCTCTGCTGGTTGCCTCAGACTGCTCAGAGGCAAGATATAGTCCAGCACATAATCCCCCCACAAAAAATGACAAATTATTATTTTTACCCTTAAGTTTTGTACAAATTAAACAAATGAGATATAACATTTTAATTAGTGAACTTTAGAGGTGCTGAAAGGCAGATTTTGTTACCTTTGGACAAAGCCAGGCTAGCTGTTTCCCCCTGTTTCTAGTCTTTATGCGATGCTAAGCTAACCGTCTCTTGGCTGTAGGTTCACATTTAGCGTACAGATGGTGAAATTGATCTTCTCATCTAACGCTCAAAATGTCAAACTAATGCCAAACCTTTAATATTCCTTCCTTATTGTGCAACTGACTATCTGGAAATAATTATAACTCCACTACTATCAAGCTAATGTCACTTTGACAAATGACAATCTTGAAAAAAGTTGATTTCCACTGGAAATATGGAAATATACTTTGTCACATAGTGAGCATATTTAGTCACTTTTTCAATTAATACACCTAAAATATAGAGGAACTACACTGTGTAAGTGTTATGATTTGTTTTTACAAAGCACTTAAAATGTCTGTTAAATTAAAGTGTCTTTTAATTGATTTTGTGCGATCAATCATTTCTTAGGACTAGGTGTCACTTTCAGTTTTCTGGTTTTGGATATCTGACGTCTGAGCACACTCCTCAACTCTAAATTGGTTTGTTGTGACTGACAAGCCATATTGACCAACCACAGAGGAACAACTCAGCCCTGCTGTCTGCTCGGGGATTGACTTCCAAATGATCACAGCATGTCCACCAGAGCTGTTGCAGCTGTTGTAATGACAATGCTTCATGCACTTCTGCACCCTGCTGAGGTTGCAACCAGCCCTCCTGTACCTCTCTCATCACAGGGAGGCCTCCTCGTCTCTGTCTCCTCAGGACTAGCATCAGTAAGCCGGGAAGAAGGATGAGTGGATGAGGAGGTGGCAAGGGGGCTTTCAGGAACAATCCCACAACAACAACACCATAAAAAACACCCAGATCAAATTTGCTGACATCTTACTTAAATTCACAGTATAAGTTGAATGCCTTGAAGGAAAACTTGCAATTCGAACATTCAGAGGAAGATTGGAAAGCAGCTTGCGCAGATGCTCATACTAAGTCTATTAATACATGCCTTAAACTAATACAGTATAAATGGTTAAATCGATACAACAAAAACATACCAGGCATATGCACAAAATGTACAGAAACAAGGGGAACATTATTTCATTATATTTGACAATGCAGAAAGATTAAAACGTTCTGGGAAGAGGTAAGAGTTATAATCCAGAAGATTATTTCAAAGCAAATCTGATTGGATTGTATTGCATTATGTATCAATTTCTCAAAAAACCCTGGTAGTTATTGGAAAGTGTGTGTTATAATGACACGCTTTTGTATGACTGTACGAAACCACTGAAGGGTTGAAACCTACAGAGGACTGTCGGGTGACACAGAGAAAGTTAAATATATGAATGGACGCAGGTTTGGCTTGGCTTGCTTTAAAACTGTATCCATTTCTTTAATTATCTTAGATGGACAATACTTTGTTTGAATGATATGAGGTTGTTAGTATATACAGTATTATTTGATCAAAATTTATTGCACAGTAATCCTAAAACATTAATACATAGATAGTTTCTATATGTTTCAGTATTAACATTGTAGCCAAGGACTCAATTTAGTATTAAAAAGCAATCTAAACTCAAAAAATAGCAATTTCGATTGGTCATCAATTTGAACTGAAACTTCAGAGTATAAAGTGAAGGGTCATGTGAATCCTATCAGACACAACATACTTATTGAACAAGCTGTTGTGTTCAATAAAATATCTCACATGACAGTCAAGCCACAGATATCCACCTCAGGCAAACGATATCAAATATTCAATAGACTTAAACAGAAAATAAATTTGATTTGAGTGAGTGATCATACTCAAGGTTGCACATATTGCACTCTGTGTACATTTAAGTTAATGAATATATTACTGATTTTCAGGAGGTTCCACATCAGGACAAAGGTGATTAGTACATACATCAGCACCAATCAGGACAGAGGTTGAATTATTAGCTTATTGATGTGGGTTCGGTTTAATGAGCACAGGTCATTGTGGAAGACTGAGTACCCAACATCTGCAGCTAATAACGGCGCGCGAGGACAGGAAGGCAATATGAAAGGGAATTAAGGAAAAAGATTCAATCTGTAAGGTGATGAAATGCAAATTGCAACAGGAATATGGTTAGCATAAAATCTATTAACATTGGGAAGATGGAAAAATAAATATATAAAAAGGGTTTTATGGAAGGGATGAAAGGTAATGCAGAGTTTAAGGACACTGTTCGGCATCATTCGCAGTGTGGTTCATAGGCACAGGGGAAATTAGTGGAGATAGTGCTGCCAGAGTTTCAGCTGAATCTCCAGTTACACCGGCCTGAGAGGCAATCGCATCGTCTCATGTACTTGATGATATCCTGCCAGGTTGGCAGCAGTTGCATTTGAAATGTTGTCAGTGGAGGAAACCTTTGCCTAGATGTACAGTGGTGAAACACACAGCAAGCCTTTAATTTAGCTACAGCAATAATCTGTGACATTTTTATCTGCTGTACACAACAGGCTGCTTTGCTTTTCTCTACTGCAAAAAAAAATGCAGTTTGGTGTTGCCAGAAGGGTCTTTTTCAGACAAAGTAATGCCACGATAACATAGAGTATTACTAGAAGAAAAATATAAAAATGGAAAAATAAAAAAAGTTTTACAGGGTAAAGCTTCGAAGGAGGCATATACGGTACACTTGCTGGTGATTCAACAGGGGCAGGCAAGACCAATGACTCATGTCTCCCAGAAATGATGTGTATATGCTACTACAGGGTTCATACCCATTACGGGACAATGGATTTCCATGACTTTTAACCAATTTTCATGACCGAATTTTCTGTGATTTACATGTAAAATATCTATAATAAATACATATCTATAATAAATACACCCATGTCCTGATTTTTAGTCCCTAGTATAGATCAAGCTCCAGAAACACTGGAGCCTACATTTCCCACAATAGCATCTTTTGTTAGAATTACCCTGCCTGGTACGTGCTCACATCTTTCAAGCTCCATGGCCCAGTTTGTAACATATTTTACTAAATATCTGTAGTCTGCTGAGATAACCCTGATGGCATCATCAAGATTATTTTCTCTGAGTTTAGACAGCTCCCTGCCAAGCCACAAAAGAAATGAGTAGTAAGTAAACTGAACTGTCTTGTGTCACAGCTGACTATATATTAGTAAATTTGTACGTTAACATAATTTTTAGGAGACAAGATTGCAAAGACAGACAATCAGACAAAAGGCCAGACTACCAGGCACTCATCCAGACAAGGCAGCACGTAGACATACATAAGAACAGAGGGATCTGCTGCTTTGAAAAGCCAGTTTCCTCCCGGCACACATCATGATCCCGCTACAGAACAAATAGCGGCAGGCAACCATCACTCAACCAGATCCTGTCAACAAACACGTACAATACATCTGTGTCCTCACCGAACAGCATAGCCTTGACCATGAATTAGAGATGATGCTATAATCCCAGGACTATGAAACAAAGAAGTGAAGCCCAGTGATGAGACAGGCGACTGTGAATTATGCGCTCTAAACTTAACAACAGAAGAACTACTTGCCCCCAAAGTAACTATGTTCCATTCTCTCACCAAGTCACTAATTACAGCCAAAGGGGGCAATGTAACACTCAGTTCCACAGCCCAGTGAAATATGCACAGCTATTTATTACAGTAAGAGAGAGACAGAACAACAGAATATTACAAATCACTGCAGGGAGAATACTTTCAGTGGATTGCTGCTCATTTTCATTTTCCTTTTAGTTATCATATCATATTGGCAACATCTCTGAGAAGCGTGGTGAGGGATTTGTTTGGATAATCCTACAAATATGCAAATCCTGGCTGCTTCCTCATTATTCTGAGCATGATAACCACTGGCACATACTTGGCTTCTTGTGTGGAAGCCCTATTAGGTAGGTAGTATCCAGGAGCATGGCCCTTTGCATTATTAAGCATTACACTATTACGCAAAAAGCCAAGCGAGGCCCTGCTTTTAACAGTTCAGCTCTCTACATGAGGCCCCTCTCCAGATATCAGTTTGTACCCCTGCCAATGCATGCTGCACCAAAAAAGCAGGTTAAACTGAGGATTTGAAACCACTAGCAGTGAGGAGAATTGATGTGGGTGTAAAAGGTATTGATAATCCAGCCCAGAAGCACTTCCCTGCATTCCCTTTTGGAGCCTGTGAACGCAGCCAGCCCCAGCTCCAAATGGCAGTGCATTGGTCAGAAAGTCAGACCAGATTGGATTCAGCTATCTTATTCACTGTGTCACTTCATGTTTACACACCAACAGCTGTTAATTGTGCTTCTGGTAAATAAAGTCACTAGCATTCATGGTACTTCATTGCTAAGCTAAGGTTTAGGATAGAGATCAAGGAGGACGTTGGAAATGGACAGACCTGGAAAAATACTTAGAAGGGAGACAAATACAGTCATAAATGCCAATCAAGCTTTCAATTCTTACACTGCACGTATGAAGTTTACAATTAAAATTTAAAATAAAAAATCTTAGTCATTTTCTAAACAATGGGGTCCTTGATTTCAGACAAAAGCACACAAAAGTGGAGTCTCATCATCATAACTGATGACCATCAATATTGCCAGCTGTAAGCTGTAGCTAGCTAGCTAATTAGTGCTAACCCCATGAGTTTGTTGAAAACACTGTCTGCAGCTCTTAAAATGAGAACCATGTAAAAGGGTCTTGCAGTTTCTTAGCTACATACATGCTATCATGCTGAAAAACTGAGGCTAAAGCTAAATGGTCCAGTCGTTGGCATCCTCAACAGGTCAGGCCACATATGAAGGAGCATCATTGTTCTTGTATTGCAGGCTGGTTAGTTTCTTGTCATACCTAAATTACTAGGATATACTTTCTCTACACTGCAATACAATAACAATGCTGTTTCTTTATTTCTGTGTGTTCTACATGGAGCATGGTGAGGATGCTAACTTTATTCCTGGGACATGCAGCTTTAGCCTTAGTTTTTAGCATGATATTGTATGTAGCCATCAAGTGCATATTTAATCGTTTTGAACCGAGCCAGCTGGAAACATTAAAAAGTCAGCCGGAGACCATGTTTCCCACCAACTCATGGAGCTGACGTTAGCTTAATTAGCTTGCTAGCTACGGCTGATCAAATCTGCCAGCGACAGTTATTTCAGCCAACAAAAACGACAGCTGCTGGCTAGAAATACGAAACCTGCTTTTGTTTACCTCTGTCTGAAATCAAGGATCCATTGTTTCAAAAATTACAAAGCATTTTGAGTGGTAAACCTACCACTGTTATCACTGTAAACTGCATTATGTGCCATGCAAGAATCAAAAACTTCACAGACGTAGCAACAGCAACTAAAGGCGGAGCAGGGCCACACAAACACAGAAGATGACTACACCATTCACACAGAGAGGAGGAGCAAACCAACACACAGAGGGAGAGAGAGCCATGATAACATAGTAACCTAGAAAAGTATCTCATTTATCTTCTGTTCTCATTCCAGTATTTCTGTCACATGTTTCTCCTCCTCTGCAGGGGGGCTGTTGGCATGCTGGGCCACGGGCCTGAGGGACATTCAGCTGTGTCTAATGTGCTCCCAGCTTGCATCAGGTGCCACAGTGTTTACACAGACAGAGGGGAACATTGAGAGTGTCCTGTTGGTCATGACAGCTTCAAGTGATGTGTCAATCTCTCAGCTATAGTTTCCTTCTGTCGAGGAGGGAGAGAAACAGGTTGAATCTTGAATCTGCACATTAATCCAGATGGCTGGCTGCAATTTTAAAAGCCTCATTGTCATTCGCTGACATTTCAAAAGCCCCCCTCAGAGTATTTGCTTATCTGAGTCATGTTGACTGAAATAAGGATTGGAGCAATATGGAATTCAGATGCCTCACTCTCTGGATGATTAGGCCTAACTTTGTTTCCTGATAGAAGGAGGATCATTTTTCTGTCCTGATTGTCTTTGAATGTTTAGACAGCGTGTCAGACATGAACAAATGAGGAGTATAAACCAACACATGAGCTAATATGAGTTGTGCATAATTTAACAATGATATTTTGAAGTCATTACTAATAGATGCCAGTTGGGGGAGACCACTAAAGACTGATTATATTTCACCTATACCTGTTTAGAAATGTAATGTGGAAGCTGACTGGAGATGTATATTTTTATCAGTCTGGAACAAACTGTATCAGAGCGTTTGACTCTAATTTTGCTGGAGGTCATGGCTGAAGCTAGCAGGGCCTGACCTCCTGTCTGCTGCATTTTCCTTTTGTTTAGCTGATAAATAAACCTTGGAGTCGTGCATTGAAAAAACTGTCTGTATTGAATCTGAAAGAACACATCACCTAAACCAATATGTTCAATTATTCATCTCGTGTAGTGCAGAATGCCTGATTCCTCTGTGGATGCCAGAACAAGCTCTTTTGTACAGAATTTTGGTCTGAAATATAATTTATTGCTGTAATTATTGCTTTTTATTGCTTTACCGATTTTGTCTCTATCGCTCTATCTTACTCATCTCTAATAGGCTATTTCATCAAAAGGTGCTTAGGCAAAAGGTCATAACATTACAGTGAGATGTACCAGTATATCAGCTAACAATAGGCCTTCTTCACAGCAGACTTGTCATGGTATTAAAAAAAAACCTCAGGAATTCAGCCATTATTATTTACACCTGTGCTGTTCCTTCTGTGGCATGTGAAAATGTCTTTGATGAAAAGAGCCTATAAACACAATACCACAACCCTAACACTGTGTCATATAAAATATATAATAAACACGCAACAGTTTAGTGAGCAGTGAGAATTCTGACACTTGCATCATCACTGACAGGTGTAGAGTCATTTATTTCACTTCATATAATACAACACAGTGCGTTGTGGGGTTGTTAGCAGAAAATATGTACTGCAATAGGCACTACTTTTTTCAATCCATTGTGGGTATTTTATAGGGCACTACATACAGTAGTGCACATATATTAAGATCAGATTTTGGACAATCTAATAAAATGTAAAATAAAGTACAAGATATAGTAAATGGGAAGCCTAGATCTGGCTAACTTAATCTTAAACTTAATCTTATTAATTGCACTTGGGTTTTTCCTGTTATATGTCAAAAGGCCTGCTGTAAAAAAGTTCTATTAGATAGACAAAATCCTGAACACTTCTAAGAAAGAAGCAAGGAATATAAACTATATATATATATATATATATATATATATATAAAGAAATAAAAACTGACTTCCAATTAATGAATAGCTAACAAGAAGTTCTTGAATAACCAATAACAATGTGTGCGGCCCCGACACACCCATACTCCACTCACACAGGTGTTTTCTGATTAGACCTCCTCTTGGAGCATGCGGTATGTACAAACTGGGCTTGATTGGCATCTCCCTTACTCTGCTGCTGTTTTTGCTGCACCTGTTAGAGCTGGACAACTCACCATGTTATCATTCTTATTGGTCTGTAGAGTTTTGTGACATCATGTAACTCCAAGTCTAGCTCCTCCCAGCTTTAACCTGACTAGAGGTCTAATCAGCCAGAGTGACTGAAAACACCTGTGTGAGTGTGCGGGGCCTGTAAGTGTGGAGTGGGAGGTTATGTGCCGTTTAGCACCTTAACAGGAATGATTCATGAAGCTGTCAGAACGCAGATTCACAGATATGTAGGAAATAATCTTTAACATATCAGCTTGCTCTCAACAACTTATTATTTACTGTATATTGTTGTTCCTGTTGTTGTGTTACCAGTAAATGAAAGATGTTACACAGCACCTGAATTGTGTGCACATCAGCGGGTGAGGGGTCAAAACATATTTTTGGCTGATGATTTAGCTTAATTTAGTGATTAAAAACCAGTCGAGAAAACCAGGTGTTAAACCAGTTGGGGTGGATGGGCACCATCCGCACCAAACACCTAAAGGGGATTGATACAGCCCAAGAGACCTCCAGGTCTTATCAGACCTCATGTGATGATACATACAAACTAAAACAATACCAGTATAAGACAGTGTCAGCTGTAAAACAATCACTTTACCAAAAGTGACACTGTAATCATGTTTAAAGGTTGTGGCAGATCGCTTCCCACATGGCATCAAACTACCATTAGCTTGAGCTGAAAGGATGCCCTTCAGGTTATTTATGACTGGAAAGATTGACCAAGGTAAGAACCAGCAATGATCTCCCTGTCACTTTCGCTAGTTTATATCAAACAGCTCATGCTTCATCACCACCGCCACTGATGGCTCAATTCCAGCAGCAAAAATACAATCAGCGCCAACATTGACCAGCTGTCTCTGTGAAAAATATGGTGTTTATGAGAGTGAAGCCAGTAAGTTCCAGGGTTATGGTGAGGAGTAACTGAATTAAATAGCTCACGGCAATAAGGTCAGCTATTGATGTTTGGTAAAAGAAAAAAATTAAAGTACAATGTCTCAACTCATGAACATCCCTGTTCAGTGAATTCAAAAATGTATGGGTGCGCATAACACTGCAATACGCCTTTTTGCTGTGCAGGATTAGCATAGCACTGTTACCCACATGTCAACCTCAATCAGAGGGACTGCTCAGTCAGAACTGAGTTTTCAGGCTTACTGGTGTATGAAATTCATTTACTTCACACCTCTTTTCAGACTTCATCTTAAATCAGGGGCCATTCAGTTCTGATGGGAGAACTTATGGCCTGTGGCTGCCTGCAGCAAATTCAGCAGAGAACTTTGCACTCCAGAAGGAAATATTAGCAGAAGTAGATGTAAGGTTAGTAGGATCAGATGCGTCAACGGTGTCATCTTTGGAATAGAGATGCATAATGCTACTAGTGTGTGTGTGTTGTGCTGATGCCAGCAGCAGCAGGGAGCAGAGGAGCAGAGGATCAAAACAAACTCTGGTTTTAGCCTTGTCAGGGACATGTTCATGCCAAAATGTTTTTGCATAGAAAAGTATTTAATGATATATTTATTTATATGCTTGTTTTGTTTATATCCCAATATAGAGTTCCTTTGCCTGTGTGCTCTGAAATAGGCGCAATTGCACTGTCCTATGCAAAAAAAAGTTTTCCACCCCTACATTCAATGGACGTCAAGGGTCGGGGTGGATAGTTGGGTCAACAAACCATTTGAATTTGACATGAGAGTTTGCCCTATGTTTCCCGTTTCCATGCTGTCAGTCCGCACTTGTTTCTTTTCACCATGACTACAATCTTTCTCCATCTCTAACCATGTAGTTAACCTTTAACCATGATGAAGCAGCAAGTAGATTTTTTTTAAAGATTATTTTTTAGGGATTTTTCACCTTTATTAGATAGCAGAGGCTGAAGCAGGGTTAGGCAACAACAGCACTTTGGTTAAAATTAGGGAAAAACGTGGTTTCAGTTAAATGTTAATTATCACAGGAGAATTATACAAGACATGGTGACAGACATCAATCAAACTGCAAATTTGGAACACTTCCTGACAATCAAACTAAAGAGAAAGCCAAATGTTTTTCCAATGATTTAGTAATACTTTGTGTTCGTTTTGGAGCTGTCTCACCACCATCTGCATTTTGTTTTCTTTTTTTTTTTCAGCTGTGAGGTTTGAGTAGCTCTTCCATTTCATTTGGTACAGTGCATTGTGGCACAGTAGTGTCAACCAACAGAAAACATAAAAATCAAACAAATTTAGTAGTCTTTGAGTATCCTTAATTTTGGCACTTTTCCAGTGTAAACACAGCAGGCTCAAAACGTGGATAAAATGGTAGTATTGAGCTGCAACACAGCAAGAGATTTGTCAGATGATCTAAAAAAAAAGTGGAAGAGATGAGGATGCAGCTGCTGCCATTAGAGTCTATGATGTATTAAAAATGTTATACTATCTTAGTATATCTCTAGTTGTTGATGATATAGCCTTTGCCTCAGTTTTAATACAACTTTTTGTAAATGCTTTCAATTTTTAGCAACACCAAATTTATGAGCCTGGCTACAAAAAACAGACTCAATATGGAATCAGTTTACTTATTATGGGTCATAATCTGAAAATATGTAATGGCTCTCATCTTAACTCGTAATGGGTTCTCTAATTCACCACATGTTGAAATGACTATTGAAAGAGCTCTTTTCCCCTTTACCAGAGGTATTATTTACTGGCTTTGCTGGAGTTTAGGTTCCCTCTGTGGTTTAAGTAATGCGATTTGTTATCTGCTGGTTTTTGGATTGATGATATCACCTTTAATGCACAGTTAAGGGTGTCTGCAGGCTCTATTGCAGACATGTTAATCCCTTATGAGACAGTGCACAATCATTTTTCCTGCTGCAAAGTCCATTCTAGTGTTGACCACGTTTTTGCAATCAGGGATAGTGGGTTTTGGAGTGAGGACTCAAGACTATTTACTTCATCTTTTAAAATCCATTTCACCATTTCTATGGACGTAGTTAGGGGAAGATCGTGGTCTTGGTTTAATAAAGAAAATGTCCGCAGTGACTTGAAACAAGAAACGCAATGTATTAACATTTAACCAAAACCACGAGCTTCTGTTCTGTGCCTTTCCCTAACCACAATAGGAACTCATGATGCCAATCCCGTTCTCTGGAGTCAAAGGCCTCCGCTGTGTACGGCCACCACTTTGGTGGGGTAAAAAAAAGAAGCTGCCTCTGAATATTGGCTGAATTTAGTAATTTGTTGAGATCTTACGTTTTTAAGATTACATTTTTACATCTTTTTAACTTGTTTTGTTCTAGACTTTTTAATCCCAATCTTCTCGTCTACGGCTCAGATCTAAAGGAAAAGGACCCCAAGTCAAAGACGGCAACACCTCAAAGGATTTGAACACTCATGAGGACACTGAGGGAATAATTTTATCTGACTGGACAGCTGATCTGATGGACGCAAAGACGGCAGGTTAGTTTTTACCTGGAAAACTAAATTATTTCTCAAAACCTATCCATTTTAACTATGTGATATGGTATTTTATAGTTGTTTGATTGTAGGAAAAGCATTTTGGATGGATTTGGATGTTTGTGATGCTGTCAGATGGATGGTGTGAAGGTTCATAACCAGAAGCTGGTTTCAGAGATAAAGTGAGCTGGGTTTGGTTTGGTTTCTCGGTGTCAGACTTTGAAAACCCCTGGTCTACCATATTACGGTAAGTGGAAATTGCCTATTCAGCTTATCTGGATATTTCTATTCAGTGTTATTTCAGTGGAATGATGCAGAAAATACTTTAAAACTCTGTAATACTTCAATATTTCTGCTGCCACAAATCTTGTTCTGTCATCCTATCCCACAAGCATTTACCTGGATTCACTTGGGTCCTTTGTCTGGCTCACCAGGTTCAGAGCCCTACCTTCCAGGCAATTAGTCAGTCAATGCTCCATCACCCAATCAAAAGGCATCCATAATATCCTGTGGGATACCAATTAGAATGAGGTGCTCATATCTCCTACGCCAGGTTTCACCGTCCTATACTGAGGTACATTAATAGGGCTGAGTGGCTGTCACAAACCAGTATATTACACTTTCAAGCTGAAATAGGTTGGAGGTTAGGAAATCAAACAGGATTTTGAAGTTACAGAAATGGAAACCTGTGCTATGAAACATATTTCAGCAATGAAACAAGTGCCTGTGCTCTGAGACAGACATCGTGTCATGACTCAGTCTGTGTCAGTGATGTTTCGCAGAGGATAAAGATACTGCTGCTCCTCTGACAGACAAGCACAGCCTATAAAAAGCGTATTGATTGAATAGAATGGAACCTCTTCACATCTACATCTTTTCTCATCTTGCCGGTGGCCTTGAGGGTCAACACACTGTCTTTGGTAATTGGAAATGCTGCCGAACCCTCACTGTGAAGGACAAAAACAATTTTGGCCAGGATGGGTAATAAATGGGACTAATGTCTCTGCCGTTCAGATGCTGTCTGCAGGGCTGAGTTTTGTGTATACAGCCTACGGCGGTGGAAATGTTGCTTTTCTGAGGTCAGCTTTGACAAATCTCTGAACCCAGCCTGGTATAAAACTGGAGGAAAAATGAAACAGCGTGCAGCAAATATAGAAATAGGCCCCATGAAAATAACCTATATCAATAATATTGACTAAGACATGGCCACGCACAAACATACACCTTCAAAAATAACAAACTGCATCACTGCACTTTGTGGTTTTTGTCCAAAGAAGTGTTGACTGGATCTCCAAATAAAACATCACATATGAACATCACTACCAAGGAAGATAAATGATATACATAATGTTAGATTTTATCAGCAGCAACCCTTGAGACACAATAAACAAAATGAAGCTAATAAAAGGCTGTAAACCTGCAGTGAGAGTATCCCAGTCTTTACAGGAGGTGGACTTATTGAGGAAATAGCCTGGTGATATTTCATATTTTTCTAATTGTCAATAAATCCCATGAAAAGACCAAAACCAACAATGAATTGATGGAACTAACAAGTGTTGTCTGTGTAACCAAAGCCTGATAAAGTTTATTCTTATTCTTCTGTAGCATAGACTTCAATGTTTGTCCAAAAACTAATAAAGACACATCAGTGAGCCACACCATTGCACAGGGTGACGTGCTCCTTCATTACCATGAACACATAGACTGTAGCTTATTTTGAGTCTTTCCCACACACACCATCCTGCTGCTATGAATACTCAATATGTGGTTCAGTCCAGTTTAATCTGTCTGAATATAGTCCCCAACAAATAGACTATTTACTTCAGTTTGAGTAGTGTTTGTTCAAGTCTACAGTGCCCTGCTGTTTTAGGAAATTACTCAGACTTAAAAATAAAATGACATATTCATAACCCGTTTTTAAAGACTTATATCTTCAGTAAGAATGAATGGGCTTGAGGCTGAGTGGCACACACAGAGTAGGGAAGTTGGAAAGTTTTGAGGGACTGAATAATACTCTGTTGCTTTTGGTCTTTTCATGGAATTTGTTGACAGAAATATAGAGGATTGCAAGCCTTATCCTTTAAGCTTATAATGTTCACTTTTTGTTGAGACAGCGTCAGAGTAACGTTGACTCAACTCTATGCTAATTTTTGAGGATATAGTTTGTGGTAGTGTGTTATATTGTGAGATGTACAGGATTGTACAGTGTACCTATTATTTTGCTCATAATATAAAGATTTTTCCGATAAATCCCACTCACCTACACTTTAAAAGTAACCATTTCGAACAGAAAGCCAATATACAGCAAAACCACTGGTTAACAACAACAACCAGACAATCCACCATGTATCAACCTCTCTTCTAGGTACTTATTATCCTTGTCAAGGCTGCAGTTGCCTGCAGGGCGAGCAAATCATTTACAGCCTCCTTTGCCCCCCCAAGCTCCCTCCACCTGTCCCTGGGGGACCTCAGATGGAGATGTAACCCCTCCAGCATGTCCTGGTCTGCTCCCGGTCTCCTACCTGGCTGATCTGCTCCGATTAATTTGTGCTTGAAACACATCCAAAGGTGCTCAGGGGGCATCCTAACCAGGTGTCTGAACTATCTCAGATCCACTTCTTGTTATGTTCAGTGCATATACAGCTCCAAAGTGCCTCTGACGGTGCAAAGCCAATTATTATTTCCTTTTGTCCACACTTAAACATACAACACATTGTTCAACAATTAAACTGCCAAACTGTGTGTTTAACAAGGAATAGTTTGACATTCTGAGAAGCTTGATACCACTCTCATGTCTGTACACTAAATATGAAGCTACAGCCAGCAGCTGGTTAGCTTAGCTTAGCATAAAGACTGCTAGAGATATAACATTTATTATTGAGCTTTAGAAGTGCTGGTAGGTGCATTTTGTTACCTTTGTACAGTGCCAGGCTAGCTGTTTCCCCCTGTTTCCAGTCATTATGCTAAGCTAAGCTAAGCTAACCGGCTGCTGGCTGTAGCTTCATATTTATCGTGCAGACATAAGAGTGGTATCAATCTTCTCATCTAACACTCTGCAAGAAAGCAAATAAGCATGTTTCCCAAAATGTTAAACTATTCCTTTAAATTAAATGCCACATATGTTATTATGGGATGTGAATTCTATGTTTGCAGTGTTTATATCACTGTGTATGAGTTACTATATAGTTTCTTTGTCCAGACATACTGTATCTACTATGTTTTAAGAGTAAGATGTACAATTTAATGTGTCACCTCCTCTAATACACTCAGTTCTACAGTACTGCACAAATAACTGTGCTGTGCATGCTTAAAAGCCTCTCCATCACAAATAAGTAACCGGCATTGATTTCTCAGAGGAGCTGCACTATGGACAACATTCAACTTTGCTGATCCTCTCCTCACAGCCTGAATCTACTGCGTGAGCTGAGTTTCGAATACAGAATAATGCAAAGCACAGCAGCTACATTTGTACGTTAAAGAAGTTATGCAAACAGTACAACATGTTCAGGTAAAGACTCCTGCTGTCTTCAGTCTCTGTACTCTTGACATTCACATAGAAATCTAGATTGGTAAGACCGAATAATAAAGTTATCATGTTGCTGAATTCACTTGTTCCCCACTTTATTGGTATGTAGTACCAGTGTATGATCATAGGGCTTAATAAATGAGAGAGGGGTTTATCTGTAATCCAGAGGCAATGATTGTAAGATTAGATTGTTTATTCAGTTTTACAGTGTTGGATTATATTCTGGTTTTGCACAGAGAGGGATTTTTGTAATTGCTTTTGAAATGGGGNGGGGGGGGGGGCTGGGGCTATCAGCTATACAGGAGGTTTTTTTTCATCAGTTAAATTAAAAGCTAAGCAACTGCATGTTATTTCTGCCAGTAGGACCTATTTCAATATGTGCCAAGCTGTTCAGAGGAGGGATAAAACTCATATTTAGATATTACTGAATTTACTAAACTGTGAAATCAGGTGGATTAAATCTTTTTATCCAAGTCGAGTAAGCTTTTACATCTTGGGACAGACAGAATCATACAGTTAAACAAATAAACAGTTTATTAAAATAATCAAATAGACACTTTTATCAGGACGATTATTATTCATGAGTATTATTTAACAGTTTGAACCAACATTTTAATGCCTTCACCCTTGAAATCCACACAAACAAACACATGGATCTACAGTTCCTAAAACCCGCATACTGTAGGTCCATTTTGTTTGTTGTCAATAAAAAAGGCAGATCAGGTGACGTGGATGCAGGTCTCATGGTGCAATGCAAGGTCATGGAACCACATCTGCAAGGATCAATCAGACAGATTAATGAAGCACAGCCTGCTGACATGATAGATTTGGACACAACTACTACATCAACGTCCTGTGGTCATAAACCTTATACAAGTCCAATCATTTATAGTATCGATAAATGTTTCAGCAACTAAACAACCCACGCTGGCCTGCAACCTTTCAAGGTCTGTCAACAAGATTACATTGCTAGCTGAGAGTTGTAAAGAGTTGCACAAATGCCTACAGTCTGTCTACAAAAACTAACATTTTTCTATGAAGTCCTGCTAAAAAATTGCTGCTCTGATGTAAACCCTGTCCCCTAGAAATGGCATACTACAATTATTAAATTACAATTATTAGTAAAATTGCTGCCTTTCTTATGACTGGGAGGAAAGTGTGTTCTAGCTAACTTACTGCTACGTTCTTGTACTGGATGGAAGTCATAGCAAGTTGTTCAAGGTGCATGATTTTTTTTGATCGTTTTGAAACCTGCATTTTTTACATCCATGTTTACTTGCTTGCAGTCTTCTTCTTTCCTACATTTGCTGGCACATTTCTGAATTGCTTGTTGTCACAACCCAGACTCAGTGGGCTAGACAAAGAGGGAGACCACACATGATTTAAAGTAATTCAAACAATATTTAATTTGCAACAAAAACTAAAACAGAGTAATAAATTAATCTGTAGCCTGTAAGTCAGTAGTGGGTGCAATGTTGAATGTGTGTGTGTGTGTGTGTGGTGTTGTGAAGGCAAAACCAAGAGGAAAACCAAACCAAAAGGGTAGATGGTGATGGTGAGAGACAGAGACAGAATGAGGAGCCAGCCTAAATAACCTACGCCCAGCCTGCCCAGGTATAAGACATAAAGTTAAATGGCTCCACACATCTCTACCTGCAGGCAACCTGCAAAGGAAAAAACAAAACAGCAGGAGGAGCACTGACAGTCAGAGGTCGTCACATGAGTGGAATAGTGTGAATCCATCGGCAGGATTGTGTATCATGTCACCCGAATACTCGTGTGCATGCACTTGCGTCCTCGTGCGCATGTATGTGAACAAACAAAACAGAGACACACTTTGCTTCATAGCGCTACTAGTGGTCAAAAACACCACAGGGAACCTTTAAACAAGCGCGTTGAGTTCCAAAATATAACCATAAAAGATATTATCATGCTTCAGTGGCAGATAGGCAGATTCAACAGGCAGATGTTGTATTGCAAGAGCAGAAATTGTAGGAAAACAAATTAAATGCATTCTCATATTATTTGTATTGTTGTGGCATATTAGTAATGTATAAAAGCAATTTTTAGGAGACAAGTTTGAACACAGAGCACAATACTATGAAAGACAAAATGCTTGTGCACTGAGGGTGCCATACTATAGCCATAAAAGGCCAGAAAACCAGAGTTTACCAATATCTTTTGTTCTACACAGATATCCAACAGAGAGTATAATACAGCAAGCTATAATCTGATTTGGCCCCTATGTCAGGAATGAACACATTTCTCATAGTGATTTGTGAGAGGGACTGTTCATTTGCAACAACATCCTGTGTAGAAAATCTAGTGGTTGACTTTTCAGTGACAGGTATTTGTTGTTGGAGGTGTTCCCTGGGGCAGCAGTTCAAAACTATCTGAAAGTGCTGAAATGAAGCGTGATGGGTGTGGAATTATGGAAATTCTGGCACAGTGAATAATTGTACACTCTCTGGGATAAATTAACACCTTTGTTGCATGCTAGTTAGTTATCAGGTGCTGCTGCAGAACAGTTTGTCTCATTTTATAGTGATATTATGGTACTTCATACATTTCAGAGGGAAATATTGTACTTTCTACTCCACTTCTTTCATAAGAAACACATAATAAGCTTAGAAATGTATTATAGATTAAATCAGTGGTTCCCAGACTTTTTGACTCACGACCCCTTACAAAAAAAGCAGTGGTATCTAGTTGAGGCTACTTGTCATGTTGTTAGCAGTGAGTTAGCAGAGTTGTTAGCAGCAACATCAAACAGTGATTCCCCCTCTAAACCTCTCAGAGTGTTTCCTTTAAATAACTGCTTGAGTGAACAGTCCATAGAAATGATATACATTTGTGTAAGGAAACTTACAAACTTTTTCTTCTTTCTTCTCCATGAATGAACCACTGGGCTTAACTACCTAAACTAGTTGCACCTCCATCAGCTACAGCATTAACAATCTAATAATCAGTCACAGGGGCTTTTTTTCTGCAGAAAGACTGCTTTTACTTTTGATACTTAAAGTACATTTTGCTGATACTACTGTACCTTTACTTAAGTATGACTTGAATGCAGGACTACTTTTACATGTGCTGTATGTACTGTTTACATTGTTGTATTAGTACTTTTACTTTAGAAAAGGATCTGAATACTTGCCTGCAGGAACATTTTTCAAGATATTCCCTTTCAGTGCATAATGTCTCATCTTTTCTGAACTGGGTATCAATATTTTAGTTGCTCCCATACGTTTCACATCAGCAGCTGTCCTGGCTTAATCTCTTTATCAAAACTGATTGTCAAGATTTAGAATGAAACCTGAGAAAACATGTTGCTACAGTATTGGATTCAGTTTTACAGTTATGTATGATATCCAATATTTCACCAATTTAAGCTGTATTAAACCAGAGTTACCACACAAATCTCTTCAAAGTCAGCCCAGTGTAGGCGGAATTCACCTCATCATGAGCCCACTTGCAGATAAATGCGGAGGCTGCATAGGTAATGATCTGTCATGTTTTTGTCTAGGTGCGAGCTCTCGGCTTTGGTGTCCTCATCAAAGACTTATCTTCCAGGCATTTGGGGAAGTTCCATCTTGAATAGCTCTCTGCTCTCAGATTCTTATATTCCCATGCTTAGCATCAGCACATTATCCACAATTTGTCACACTGCTTAAGGATCCAGTTTGATTTATAATTCTGTGTTCTGGGACTTTTATGCAACAGAGTTTTTCTTTTCGCTAATTTTACAATATCTCTGTATCTGTCTGTATCACTTGCATCTTGCATGATACATACATTATACTTCTAATGCACTCCTTTTACTGCCTTCCCAGCACTAGACTGTGAATTAAAGCCATTTATAGTTATGGCACAGATGTTAGGTGTATGCAATAGAAAATAATCACAAAATGTTGTATTTTTTTATGTAAATAGCATCGTGTACACTGTTATCTGGAGTCGTTATGATCTCAGAAAAAGAAACTAACACAGTAGCTGTGCATTTGCAGATACAAGTACCTTCAGCACATGAAAAGCATCCCACAATGTGTGCAATTGATTATCATATCAGTAGTGTCAGAACAGAGTAATGTTTCTCTCTCTGCAGGATATGAAAGAGCTAAGCAATGCCTCTCTGCTGTTGTGTCACTGATATGAACTGTTACTTTACAACTTTTAAAATTATATACTGAATTATATTTAAAATTACATGCCCTTATGTTATATATGTCATTATATATAATTACTTTTATCCAACAAACTAACCAAACAAATGAGCCCCTAATAGGGTTCAACCTTTATGATCTCCAATTATATGGATTACTTGGCTAAAATGAAATGCACTTCGTGCATAATAAATGCAAAGAGAAATGTTTATTTGTCTTGATTTACTGTGTAATTACCCAATTATACAATAAGCTAAATTACAAGTGATACTAATGATGTGTTTGGTCAATTGAAGATTATTCCTTCCAGGGTGGCATATTACTGCTCTGTGGTTTCAAATTGCCCAGCGGAACAGGCAGGCTTCTTCCAGTGTGTCAAATCTGTGGAGCTAAGTGGTGTGCAATCCACTGAGAGCTGAATATCTGAAAATGTAAAAAAAAAAAAAAAAAAAAAAGGAAGACAAGTGTGAACTTTCATGTTTTTAGCTGTTTCAATTCAGGGGCTGCATCTTTCAAAGGCTGCGTTTGAGGACAGAATGCGTCACGGTGGTGCTCCAAGGCCGTCCCATTTCGAAGGCTCCTCCAAATGCGACCGAGAAAAGCGGCCTTCTTTTCCTGAATTTGGAGGATCCAGAGGCTGAGTCCTTTGCGTCCCAACCTATCCCAAGATTCATTGCACGCAAGAGAATATGGTGTCCCCAAACATACAAACAGCGGCCGAGCAGGATTACACGTTAAAATGGGTTTGAACTCACTCGAAGTTAAAGTTAGAAGAATCATGTGCTTTTAAGGCAATTTCAAGTGTTATTGCCTTTGAAGTGCTCTGACCTTTGAACAAATATGTGATGGGAAGTGATGTTCTGATAAACACAAAATAACCAAAACACTGCACGTACTCACTCTTTGTGTTTGTGTGTATCAATATCCAATGATTTTTAGACAGAGGCAAACCATCCACTGGAAAAGGTAGAAGGTAATAGAGGCAACAGCTTATACTTTTTTATATTTTTATTAATTTACAAAACTATTCAACAAGTAAAAGTACATAGCATGTCAGCTACCCAACAAGTAAACAATACAGGAGTGCTGATAACATATTTAACAATATAGTATGAAAATATTATATCATATTAATTAAATTAATTAAAGTCAAATACATATTTCAACATCAAGGCTCAATAGTCATGAAAATGTTCAATATAAGTACAAAAGACAAAACTTCGTGAAAATATAAACACTCACTGGGTCACTTTGTGCACTGGCAGCTCCAACAGAGAGTTAAAAGTAACTTTGCAAAGCTGAAATTCAATTTAGTGTGAAATTCACAAAGCACATGTTTACCAAGCCAGCTAGTCTGTGATGGCTTTTTACCAGAGAATGCCAGAGGGACAAGAGGTGGAAAAGATTTAATTGGCAAGTCAATCATTTTCATGGTTGCTCAATTTCTGTTTTTTTTAGAAGTGAGCATGAACTCAACTTTTAAATTTTTGAGCTTTTGCTTCTTGTCCATATTTAACAGCACAATTAAATTTGGGCAAACATGGCGAGCACCAAGAGTTTCAGTTAGACGTCATGGGGACACTCTTCTCCCTAGCAATAACACTTTATGAGTTGAGCTGTTTATATAAAAAAAAGTGCAGCTTCAAGGTAGAAAACTGCAGACAATTCAGAGCCAGCTTGACTGTATAACAAAATTATGCTGTCACGGTAGCACGCTGCAAGTCCTGGTGGCACAATTTATTTTTTATTTTATGGCTTTTTCCTGTAAAAGTTATTGTCTCATCATAAATGAAGTGCCATATGTGTAAACACACTACAAATGGAAATTTAAGTAGTAAAATATGAATTCAGCTCCCTCAGCATCTCAGGCTTAAAGAGTCTGCGGGGTTTTGTTAGTTCAGTGTCACAGCGTAGAAACCTAGAGAGCGTGATGAATCCACAAAGGACTTAACATTTGCCATGAAATCATTCACTGAACACTGGCAATCAAGGCACAATCAGATTCAGCGACACACAATGAAACCTATCCGTGAAAGTGACCCTCCAGTGTGAAAGACAGTCAGATGGTTTAATTCAGCAATCACCACCCGGCTCAAATACCTGATTGGGTCCATTTTGTCTGCGCTCGTGTAAAAATCTGTTTGGTATGAAGGGATTACACGCACTTCAGCTCTCATTCAAGACAAGAAAACCCATTATTTCTCTAGCTCACCACAAACCGGTGTGAATGATTAAAACAGCCTTTGATTGCTTGTAAACATGTCCTCATCAGTTCATAGAGAGGCAGCCCTCTTGACTCTTAGTTTTGATGGCCACAGGCAATACCCAATCAAAGCCTGCTTGTATTGGCTGTTTCTAGGATACCAAACTTTCCATATGTGAATCACCCTGGACATGATGAGATTTGTGCAGGCTTGACACTTGAATGCATTGCATCATTCCACACACTATGCACTTCAAAAATACTTGGGATGCATAAGAGTGGGAAATCTAATGAGAAAAGTTGAACAGACTGGTGGAGGGACCGCAGACAGCAGCTTGGAAGGAGACTGGATGCCTGCAGGAGGGCTGATATTGAATGCTCTCACATACACTGTTGATGAGACACGACATGTTTTCTCTGGTCAACAGCAACTTACTGTATATTGTGGAGGTAATCTCTTTTTTCATGTCACTGCTGGGATGTTTTACCATCAAAGCCCTGTAGCTGACAGAAAAATCTTTTTAACAAATGTTTTAAAGCAGGCTGTCCATCATTAGGCTAAATCAGTATCCTTGAAATATTCAGTTTGGGTAAACAGTTCCTTCCACTTTAATTTCCTCAATGCTGAGGGAAAAATATTACCATTCACATCATGCTAGAATCACCCACAATATCCTTTCAAATGTGTGTACTGGGTCTCTTCTTATGAAACAAGGGTGCTACATGTGGTTTACTGTACTTTATAGTTACAACCGGCTCAAGTTTGGACAAAGGAGGGATATAAGTTTATGTATGGATTAAACAAAAGAGAAATTTTAACAAAAAATGTACGTTTGTTTTATGCTTCAGTTTTTGTACGGATTAAACAAATGAGATATAACATGTTGGTTAGTGAGCTTTAGAGGTGCTGGTAGGCGGGTTTTGTTACCTTTGTACAGAGCCAGACAAGCTGTTTCCCCCTGTTTCCAGTCTTTGTGCTAAGCTAAGCTAAGTGGCTGCTCACTGTAGCTCCATATGTACGGTAGAGACATGAGAGTGGTATCGATCTTCTCATCTAACTCTCAGCGAGAAAGCCAATAAGTGTATTCCCCATAATGTCAAACTATTCCTTTAACAAAGCAAAAGGGTAGGCTGCACAAGCAGACTGGAGTCTCCCGCACCCTAGGCTAACTAATAAACCCAGGCTCCACCCTAGTCTTCAGGCAGCTATTAACCCATAATTATTGGTATGATATGGTTATGGTATTTATTCACTATACACCATTGGGTCCAGAAAGTCCAAGTTAACCCCAGAAAGCCACGGATATGATCCCGAGCATATAGCTGTACCCACTTTCACTGCCACTTAGAGGTAAAGCTGGAACAAACTCACTGTTAGAGCCTGGTGCAAAAACCTAGTGTGGGAAACTACAGTAACCAACTAGCCACCTTAAAACGAAATGCATACCTAGCACTTACCAGTTTGAACCATAACCAGAAAATCTTCAACAAAAAGAGACAAGGGACAAAGAAACTGCTGTCTCCCACAAAAGAAAACCAAAACCAAACGCATTTATGGTACTCCCCAAATTTGTAGTTAACCACGTGGGCAAACTCTCCAATTTCGAAGACTCATTGAACTCCAAATGCCTACAAACAAACAAACAAAATATGTAGCTAGCTTCACATTTTAAGAAAGCCTGAAATGTTTTTTGCAAGAAAATTGTATGTGCTCTATACCGTATATCCACATCACATTATAGAACTCCAGGCTTGTGTTGTGCAGCTGAGGCAGTGCAGTAGGTGTCTAATTTGAAGCAACCTGCTGTGAACCAGGTAACTGTACATCTTCCAGCTGGGAGAGACATGTTAACTGGGATTACTGCTCATTTGGGAATATTAATGGCTCATTAAGCATTAATAGATCTCTCAGATCAGTATTTACACTATACCAGTTCCTCCCTTGTAGCTGGAGCATATGTGAGAGCTGTAATAGGTACTGATGTTTAGTCACACAGAAGAAACAGACGTCTGCTACAGAGCAAATAGTGATTACCAGGTAGTCCAATCCAGTGCAAACAAGCCAATGAAGATAAAGTCATACTGAGTTGTCAAAACATGTCAAAAATCATCAGGGGCCTGGGGGGTAGGGTGGGCGCAAAAAAAAAAGCATTAGCAATGGTGTAATTGGCAGTAAATGGTCCAAAACACTTAATGATGTGGGAGTGGAATGCATGCTGGCACATATGATAATCCCCTTGTAATGAGAATTCACTAGATATCACTGGCTTTGTTCATGCCCCAGCATCTCTGAAAGAGCTTAGCCACCAGAACAGTAACAATAAGCCGTAGAGTAGGAGATGGCATGGAATACAACTGACAGAAAAGTGAAATTACGCACAAAATGAAATAATTTGCTTAATAAGGAAAAAAAGTGATAGTAGAGGCTTTAAAATGGCCATTATTTCTCTGCTTTCTGATGATTAAATCAAGACATTTTGGTGGTTAACACTATCAAAGAGGGTGCACTTTAAGTGGTGAGAGAATGAGAAGAATCAGCTTTGAGCTATTTTAGTTGTTAAAGATTAGGATGCAGGCAAACTAATCCTCGCATATCCCACGCCTAAAGTGCCACAGGAACAAAATGAAAAATAAGGAGTGTGGATAAACGTGTCACAAAAACCCAGATGTGTAGAGTCCGACTTTTCATCTCATATAAAATTCACGACAGCTTAGAGAGAAAAGTTGTCATCACTACTCAGTGGTGGAAAAAGTGTTGGAATCCTTTACTTAAGTAAAATTACCAATAAATATATGTAAAAATACTCCATTACACATAAAGGTCCTGCATTCAAAATCCTACATAAGTAAAAGTACAGAAGTATTATCAGCAAAATGTACTTAAAAGTATCAAATGTACTGGTTCTGCTGAAAAATAGCAGCATTTTATTGTTGTAGCTGGTTGAGATGGAGCTAGTTTATATATACTTAGGTAGTTTAGTCCAGTGATTCCCAACGCAGGGGTCAGGTCCCCTCTAAAGGGTCACAATAAATCTGAGGGGTTGTGAGATTAATAAAGGGGTAAGAAAGAATAAAAACAAAGTTCTTCTAAACAAATTTAAGGAACATTTTTTCCCAATATTTAAAAAATAATGGATTATTTAAAGAATAGAAGTATAAAGTAGTATAAAATGGAACTACTCAAGTAAATTACCTCAAAATTGTACTTAAGTATAGTACTGGAGTAAACATCTTTTGTGATTTTCCACCACTGTCACTACAGTACATGTAGTTTCACTATGAGCAAATGCAGAATTGTGTGGGTGCTTATGAAGTGTAAAACATCATGAGACAGAGTACACTACACATATTTGGTGGAAATTTTTCTTTTTGAATGTCAGTGAATAACTTACTCCTGTGAGGACAACTCATGTAACTTTCATCAAACCCATCTACATAATAGTCTTGTATTCATTTGAATTTGAATTTCCAGGGAATCCATTGAATAACTGCAGAAGAATAATGACAGCTGTAAAAGGGGATAACAACTTCTGATAAATGCAGCAGATGGACAGAAATTAGTCTTCTGGGTCTTTAAAAACTGCTACAGTTAAAACTTAAAAGAAAGATATGAGCTGCCAACTCCAGGAAGTTAGAATGATATATTTTTGTTTAATTAATAAAAGAAAAACATCAAATGTCTTTCATGTGAAATAAGATGAGAAATAAAAAGTGAATGTATCCATCAAAGACTTAGTGCTTCTGGGACTTTTTATGACCAATAAATGTATGCACTAATAGCCCAGAGCTAAACATCCATCACCAAAACAGCCGACATAAATACCTGCATGGTTGCATCCTTGAAATGCTGTCAAAAGTGTGAATCATTTTGGAGAATGACACATTTAGTCATTACGGACTTGATCATTGTACAGTGCACTAACAAATAAACAAACCAAAAAATATATCCTACTGATCAGAATGTAGCTGCTTATCCTTTATTACAGAATTAAACACACACGATGACAGATTCACGCTCACACTACGGGGAAGGAGATGGCATTGTACTCTTTACTCTGTGAAGCTGAAGTTACTTTGTAGATTAAACTTTTACATATAAAACTATAACATGATTCATTGTTGTAGATTAAACTTCCCAAAAGTATATGAAAATAGTTTAAATTAGCTCCACCTCAACCAGCTAAAACATTAAAATGTTGCTTACATGCTAAAGTGTCAGTATAGTAATCCGAAAAATAAACTCTGAAAAGGGCCATGCTGCTTAATCAGCACTTTTACTTTTCATATCTTTATTAAATTTAATAAATGTAATTTCTCTTAAGTAAAATTTTGAATGCAGTACTTTTATTTGTAATGAAGCATTTTTACATTGCGATATTGATCCCTAGTGAACAGGGCTGTAGCCGGGATTAGTTTTGATTATTTTGACCCAGCAGAGCCCCACCAACCACAAAATAAAAATAAATAAATAAAACGATTGGCCACAAGACAAACTCTTAATTTACAATAAAGAAAACATCAGTAAGATTTCACATTTTTAACTCCCTGTATTATGGTCTAAATGTTGTTATAAAGCCTTCTCGACACTGCCAGGTGCAATTCGTCATACTAAATCTCTATATTTAATCAAAACCATATACACAATCTGCCTTATGTGCCAAATGTGTAATATGTGTGTTCATTGTATCATGCAAATCCATCTTTATGTCATTAAACCCTCAAATTCCCAACAAATATTACTGAGGACATGCCTTGTTAGTGAAAACCCCTGAAGAAAAGGATCCGAGTACTTTTTCCATCACTGGTAATTGAATTGAAGAAATGCTTGGTTTGCCAAAGGAAACGGTAAGTATTCATCACCCTGAGTCATTTTATTCGCTCTGTCTCTGTTTGGTGCACTTATTTTTACAGTAAATTATTCAGAGACAATCAGCACCGAAACGAAACCATGCTAAATATGTCGCCCATCTGGGACCGCAAAAAAAAAAAAAAAAAAAAAGTCAACAAAAAGCACGTGTCTGCCTCTCGCTTGCCGTACTTGGCTCCGCCATTGTTTGACAGATCTCGTTGCTAACCAGACGCTTTCCTGGTTACCCACTCAACAAGAACGGCAGAAAGAAACTTCCAAGTTTCGTGTGAATTTTTAAGACGCCTTTCAGCGGCACAACGAGCATGAGAGAGGACAGACGTTATAGCCAGGTACTTATATACTTCCTCTTAGCTTTCCTCTTTCACTTCGCAGGTGCTAACTTCCGACAACGATAGTTAGCGTTAGCTTCTCTCACTGCAACGGGAAGTTTACGATGAGGCACAATATGGTAAAAGTTAACGGCATATTACATATTTTTACCACATAGAAATCGCTTTGTTTAGAGTCATCTGAAGCGTTATGTAACCACGAATATGGTCTAGTTAGCTGACTTTTGTCCAAATACGCAACGTTAAATTAGCTGCTGACATAACAACGTGTTAATCTGAGAGCTGGTTTTACATTAGTTTAATTGAGCAGTGTGAAAGCATAGCATTTATAGCGTCATTTTGAGCATCTGCAGATAAAATCTGTAATTGTCTGCAATTATTCTCCCTCGCCTTTATGCACAAATCAGTCATACTGCTGCTGTTAAGTCCTGATTTGGAGGGTTTGTGCAGTTTAAATGTTCCTCTCGCTAGAGGAGGAGAAAGGAATAGTCCTGTAATAGTGAAAATTATTTCCTGTAATTTAGAGCAGCATTCAGGATTGAAGACTGAGAACAGTTGATTGCACCAATCATGGCAGACATTATGGCTGAATTTTAGATATTTTAATTTTGGAGATGCCTTCAGGAGGCAGACCTATTCTTTACCTTTCCTTTTAGAACCTTAATTTAACGCTATACTTTTCCCAACAATATAAGGTTATACAAGCTTGGCTGTAAAAATAAATTAACAAATGTTTGTAAAAGACCACCATTGTTGAGGCAACGTTAACCTGGTCAAAATATGTAGAGTGTGGTTGGCATGGTGCTTGGTTGAGGCTGACATCTGGTTATAGCACTGAACCTTGTCTGGCCCTATAGAGGACCAACTTAGGGCCATCTGTGATAATGCAATCAGCAGAGGTAAGGCTGTCTAAGGCTATTTTGTAGCTCCTGCTCTGGCAGCCTGGTCCTGATCTGGACCACCAATGGGCCGTTGTTCCTTTTTATATGTGGGCAAGTAGTGGATGTAGGGTGCAAGTAGAGTGGGTTTGCTATGTGGGCCATGTTGTCTCCAGAAAAAAAGTAAAGTTGAATTGCACCTTTTTAGTACTAGGCCATTGCTCTTATTAACCAGCATGGTACAGGTGGAATAAATAAATACTAATACTCATGGGATCATGTCGGAACTAACACATGTTTTCATTATAGATCAAATTGTTGATTATCTCTTAGATTCAACGATTAATTGTTTAGTCTTTACAAAGGTGAAAGCAGTTGAAAATGCTCATAGAGCCCAAGGTGATGACTTCAAATTGCTTGTTTTGTTCCCAAAGATTTCCCAAAACCCAAAGATATTCAATTAACAGTGACACAAAACAGACAAAAACAGCTCATTTTTACATTTGAGAAGCTGGAACCAGAGAATATTTGGCATTTTTTCTCGATAAATGACCCCTGTTGTCTCTGTGTGCATTGTCAACATGATTTTTCCTTGCTTGTTTCTCTCTGGGCCATAAAGCACTTTGGATCATCAGTGTCATGTTTGAAGTGCCATATGAATAAAGATGAGTTGAGTTTAATGATTAATTGATTATCAAACTTGTTTTCAATTAAGTTGATCAACTAATTCATCAGTCAACTAATGTTTCAGCACTGGGGTTGAGTAATAAATCATTGTGCTGTGCTGAAACATGGGTTTGCTCTGTGCAGTAAGACAGTTTTATGAGTGATGCGTGAGTGATATGGAAATAATAAGGATCACCGTTGTGGTACTTATCTAAATGTTCAGAAGACAAGCCTTTGATGAGGGCATGAAAGTGGAGAGCTCCCCTCTAAAAATATGGAGGATCATTATCGAAGACACCTCTGCAAATACATTCATTTCCAGAAAGGTGCATTTCTTTGGAGAGATTTGAAGGATTACTGAGTCATTAATGGTAACCTAATGCCAGTGATATATGGGGTGTCATACAGGTCTGAAGATCTAAGTCCAATAATGAGCTAAAGCATGTCTTCACAGGTATAATCCTAAATCTTGACTCTACGTTTTGCTAAGAGAGGCGCTGCTGATAGCAAAGGTTAATCCTTGTTCTGGCCCACTCTTAGTCCCTGTTGTCAGAAATACAAGCAGAATATGGGCAGGAAAAATGATGTTTGAGGTGCTTTAAGTATTTAAGCAAAACAGCACATTCAAGTAGAATCAACTGCATAGTTATTTCTATCCTCGGCAGAGCTGTGGGCCAATATACATGATGTTTAATTCATTTTTTTTGTAATTTTATGTATTTCCTGTGATGCTGTGCAGACTTAACAAGAGCGAGGAGGGGATTCATTAGATGACGGGGTAGTGGATGTGTAACTAGCTAATTTCTAATCAAAATGAAACATACATGCAATCTGTAATCAAAAGACTATGCCTTTGCCCCAGTGCGCGGAAATGATAAGTTGATGAACTGATTAATCGCTCGACAGAAAATTCATTCAACACATTTGATTATCGATGAAGGCATTTTTCAAGCAACCTTTGCCAAACTTTTACTGTAGGGCTGCAACTAACAATGATTTTTATTATCGATTTTCTGCCAATTATTTTTCTTGATTACTCTTTACTTTATAAAATATTAATGAATAGTGAAAAAATTATTACAGTTTCTCTGAGGCCACAGTGATGCTTGTTTTGTCCAACAAAAATCTAAAACCTTAAGATATTCAATTTGTTGTCATATATTACAAAGAAAAACAGCAAATCGTCACATTTGAGAAGCTGGAGACAGAAAATGTCTGCCGTTTTTGACTGAAACGATTAATCGATTATCAAAATAGTTCCTCATTCATTATCTGTTGATCGACTAATCGATGAATCGACTAATCATAGCAGCTCTAATTTGTTGCTTCCATCTTCTCAAATGCTTTTCTCCATTTTATAATATTGTACGTAAACTGTATATATTTGGGTTTTGTGAAAAGCAAGCTATTTAAAGATGAAAAGGTGATGGGCATTTTCACTGTTTCCTGACAGTTTTTTGTCTAAGTGATTCAACAATTAAACTTTAGTTGCAGCCCTACCTTCAGAATAGAGTTTCTGATATTAAGCATATACTTTTGAGTGCAGATGCAATTGATTGCAGCTGTGACATTTTAGAGTTCAATATTTCCAGGGAGAGCCCCATTTACATTATATTTAAGTTCTTCTTGTATCCTGTTCATCATGTGAAGGATTAGGTTCAGAAGTTTACCTGCCTCCTTCTACTTGGGCCTGATTTATTTAAGCAGTGTTGAGCACTGCAGGACCAAGATGTAATAGGGGTGTCAATATTCGTCATGTCAGCAGGTTGTGCTTCATTAATCTGTCTGATTGATCCAGCATCCATGTGGTTCCATGACCTTGCTTTGCACAAATAAGAACTGCACCCTATGCCAGTGTTACCTGATCTACTGCTTTGTTGATGGATTTGTGCTTGACTTATTGAAGGCACAGGACAGAGACATATGGACACCAAAGCTGGGAGTGCTGAGGGGATTCTGCATGTGTAACAGAGTAGGAGGCCTATTGTTACATTTCGTTATGTCATACAGTCATGGTTGTGGCAGCAGGATGAAGTCATTGTGCTCTGTTGCAGCTGGTGAAAATGGTTGGCTATAATTTATAGGAGAGAGAATTAGAAATATGATGAGGGTCATGCAGTAGGAACAACAAAAGTAGCTGAAGTGGCAGTAGCTAATGTCCTCCAAACTTATTCCACTGAGATGCACCGATCCGATCTGTTGGATCAGTATTGGCACCATCACCTAATTAAGTGAATTAGGTATTGGACAGATGTGACTGATCCACATTAAAAACTGGGGCTGCTGCAGCTAATTGTAATTGTCATTATCGATTAATCTTATGATTGTTGTCTTGATGAGTTGATTAATCATTTGGTCTATAAAACGTCAGAAAATAGTGAAAATGCCCATCACAATTTCCTAAAGCCTTGAATTGCTTGTTTTGTGTGCCAAACTCTCCAAAAACCTAAAGATATTCAGTTTATTATGACTTAAGACAAAGAAAAAAATCCTCACAACCGAGAAGTCGGAAATAGGGCTATCATTTACATTCATTCAGTCACTGATGCTAACTCCATTTTTATTGCCACTGCATTACTGATTTATAATATTCGATACTCTGAGTTTAGGTATTAGAATTGATACTGGGAGAAGACCTGATCAGACCTGATCAGTCCACCCCTAAAACGCTAAACATACACAACATTTCTGACTTATTTGTAACTAAACATAGCCATTTCTAATCTTATATCGACACGGATACCTAAACGAAAGACATTCTAAACTACCTGTAATACCTACACAGAGGCCTCTTAACACTAACCTTATTCCTAAACTTAATCATCTGTAACCAAATAAACAAAATACAGACAGCCTACCTTGCAACTATTAACCCCATCATGTGACTGCTTTTGGCTTCCTTCATCATTGTCACCCTTCTCATGTTCAGATTTAATGATTTTCACATAATGATTGCTTATTCTACCTAGAGCATAGTAAGTAGTAACCAGAATTTAACTTGACTTTGTCCAATTTAAGTAATAGAAAGCCAGTCTATTTTTAAAAAATTTAAATGAAGACATTTTTGGAAAATTGCAAAAGTTGGCCGTCTAAATCTGATTTGTAGGAATGAACAAAGTTTTTGTTACATTATGCTATTGTGGTAACCTGCTCTAGCAAGCATCGTTTCACTAAAAGAGCATTTGTCTGCCCTGCATTTCAAATCTGTCAGTTCAGTTAAATTTGGATGTTTGGTAAGGTGACCCTGGCTGCTTGGAACAGAACAAAGCTTGAATAAAAATGCAGTAACCTTACATTTGAAGTCAAAAGCCTACCCTGCATCCAAATTTAGGTTAGTTTTTCATTTTAGAATTAGGCTAGCTGTTCACAATATGGTCTTGTACCGTCAAAAAGAGATTAACAATGGTGGCCAGTGCTTTGTGCTGTGCTTCAGAGTATGTAGGAGTTACATGAGCACAGAAATCAATCGTCTTATGTAGGTGTTTTGTTATTTAGAGCTGCTTCTTTTCAGAATCAGTGACAGCTTCGTATTTCAATTGGACAACGCAAATAATTAAGATGCTTGGTTAAAAATTACGTTGTATTGGGTTCACATTGGCCCATACAATTGCATGGAATAGGCCTGCATGTGGATGTGCATATTCATCAGTCACCATCTCATTTATATTGTGATGGACAGTACACATTTATGCTTATGCCCCTGAGGGCCAAACAGTAGAGTTATTGATGATGTATGTAAAATAACCCTTCCTCAACGTGTCCCATCTTTGTGAACACAAGGAGAAATATGTTATTTCCTTCTGCAATCCTAATTCAGTGTATTAAAATGCATTACAATAACAGCACACCCACTTTCCACCATATGGTCAATATTTTTATTACTTGAAATTGCTGTGAGTGGTGGGTAGTCTGCTTTCAGAGCCCACATATAAAGTGTGTGTCATGTCCTTGATTATCAGTGTGCCATGTTAGAGTAGCTGAAAGCTCATTTAGGAGGTATACAGATTTAGATAGGCTAGATCTATAGTGCAATATTAAAACAGGTTATTTTGCTGTGTAGCGTAAAGTAAATGTTTTTATAGCACACAACAATCACAATCTACACATTTTGCAGGTGTACCACAGCTCAAGAGTGCTGCTACTGTAAAAACTGCAATTGAACTACAATTTTGCATTCATGCTGAAGAGGAGGGGAGGCTGTCAAAATCCTGTCCAAGCTTTCCTGCTACACCAGCTCCACTCCTCACAGACACTATACAAAACACTGGAGGAAACCCTCAATGGAAAGTCATGATACAGGTTATATTTACTTGATGCAGAGCTAATAAGCTGTCAAACATATATGATCTCTCATATATATATATATATGAGATCAAGCTGCATTTTTTTTGTCTTATGTGATAGTAAACTGAATATTTACAAAAAACTAAATCAGGATATCGTTACATATAAGAGAAGAGTTACTCCACAAATGTACAGGCATTGTGGCAGTTTTAAGGAACTTAAGTTGTTTACATGACATTGAGAGCAGTGGGTGCTGACTTGCGTTGATATTTTATCTTTAAAAAAGTTTGGGTGTATGACATCATCAGCCTAATTAATGCAACTGAATAATTGGCTGAACCCACTGCTCTCAGCATCATGTAAACAACTTCAGTCCCTTAGAAGCTTTTAGACCACCATTCAAGGAGGATTTATCTCTACTGATGGCAAATGCGTCATTAAGAAGTATAATGTCCCAGTATTTACTTTGCTCCATAACAAGCACTTACTGTAAAAGCAGCGAAGGCCTGTGACATCATCAGCATAATGAATGCAACCGAGTAATCAACGGGCACATCTGGTATTCATTAGCTGTTGTTTACTGCTCTAATTATTGTTTTAAAGTAAAACCAAAAGCTTAAAACTGCAAAAAAGTCATATATGTTTTAAATTTCAGTGGATCTCATCCTGATATCCAGGCATGATATTTAAATACTGGCTGAAGAAGATTACTCCCAGTGATCATATCATTAATGTCAATGTAAACACAGTCTATTACAGCCCATCACTCACCTTTTGCTTATTAATATTAGTGTGTTGTTTTTTCCTTCAGTGTTATTTATTCGCTTGTTTGTTGTGAATTTAAGAGCGTGTCCTTACTGTTTGTCGTGCATTGTGTAAAAGTGCCCCAGGACTATTTTGATTTCATCCACTAAATCTGTCTGACTAGACCTTCCTGCCTGAGGCCATTGGACTAAACTTAGCTTGGTGGATGGCACCATGTTGAGAACATTTCCCCTGTTCTGAACCAAATTGTTTTCGTCCCTCTTCAGATGAGGAAAGGTGACATTTCTCATTACGAGATGTTTTATTGGCCATCAAGGGAATTTGGGAGCTGGAAAAGAGGAGGCAGGCGGTGATATCTGTGTTATCGACAGTAGTTCCACTGTCATGCTTACATTTTTGTTACTTCAATGTGAAGTACTTGTTTCCTAAAACTTACACTTTTTCCCTACTTGTTTGTAACAGCCACTAAAGTAATGAAACATGGTTAAATCCTTCAGTCACCATCATGGAAACCTGTTAACACATAAGTAAGATCATGTCTTGCTTGCCTGTGATGGGGCCTTTTAACTGCGTTTATTGCATTTAATTATATTTAATTGAGTCTTTTTTTGTTAAGTGTCACATACTGCTGAGTTCAGCAGCAAAGCATGCACTTAAGGCCACACAGGAGGCCTTGATTTTAAAACAGTAAAACACTTTAGACATTGATGGAAATTGCATTAAGAAAATGTAATGGTACAGCTTTCCTTCAACCAATTCTAATACTATTTAATACAGGTGTCATAGTTCCTAGTGTTTTGTATAATATCCTTGGACAGAGGAGTGTTGGTCTGTAACTATAGTGGCAGGAATGTTTAGCATTGTACACCTGCTATGTGTCGCTAATATGCCCAATGTGGATTCTCAGGATTAGATTAAGTCAGGTTAACTTTTCAGGAGAAATCATTTTCTTGCTGTCAGTTCTCATTCTTAAAATAGCACAATGTACAGGACATAAAAAGTCTTGTCTCCTTTTGTATGGCAATGAAAAGTAATGTCAGCCAGGGAGTGTTTGGATTTTTTAAAATGAAAGTCTTTCTATTCCAACATCACTCAAGTGTATTCGCTGTCAGGATTTTTCTTATTTACAACTTTATGCGTAGTGCAGGGGTAGAAACGAGGACAAAGTTAATGTGCAGATGAAGACATTGTGTTGGCATTGTAACTTAATTATAGTCAGCTCCCTCGCAGAGGTCTTGTGTTACCTTCTGTTCCACTTCGCTCAAATGACTGTTAAAAATATCTATTTCATAAGTTTAAACATCACCTACCTTTCCGGTACAAAAATAAACTAGCTTAAATGACAGTATGGGAGCATACGCTGTACGCTTCCCAGGAGGCTTAAGAAACAGAGAAGTGGACTTACTCATACTCCAAGTGCCACATGGGATATGCTGTAGGCCTGCATATGTAATATAGAAGATGAATGAAAATTTCACAATGACCCTGCAGTATACACCCAGTAAACTTCTGCATTGCATTGGTTTTACTTTCAGGGCATAGCCGGTTCCATTTAGTGCTGAACACTGACCTGCTACACACATTCTATTTTTTCCTCAGGCAGACTGAATTGCTGTTGAAATTGGTCCAACCACCTCGCTACAATATCCTTTATCACTCCCTGTGGTCAGTCATTTAGGCTATGCGGCTTTCAGCTTTAGGGTAAATCTCCTCGTCAGATCTCAATAGACGTTGATCTTATGTGAAGTCTCCGAAAGGTGTGAAGTAAATTAATTTCATACCCTAGTAAGTCTGGAAGCTGCAATGACATTGACAAGTAGAGGGGTGGATGTATTTTCATTATAATCCAGTGCAGTGTTGATCACACCCAAACATGATCAGATTTCACACATGCATGACTTTTCAAATTCATGAGCCGAACAACAATGTGGGTTGTATTTTACATTTTGTTTTGCACTGATTACCTGATCATCTGAAGATGACCTCAGCGCTTAAAGCCTTTTGGACAGGGCAATTACTCTCACAAATGTAATATTTTTCATAAAGATGAAAGCCACACTTTTAATCAGGCAGTGCTGATGATGGGTTATAATTTTGGTGATTGAACTAAATCTTCAGTTGTAGTGATGAGCTGTGAGCACTTTGATTGTGGCAAAAAGTGGTCACAACATCATTGCACACTTTACCCTTGGCTATCATGTCCTGTATGAATTACATCTACATATTTCAAGCTAATGGGAACTGGAATTACATTTTGCAGTGGATTTCCAAGCCCTTGTGTCCCAGGTTTCTTAGGATTTGATTAGTTGCCATCTGTCTGTCCTACTTTTCTGGTTTGATCTGAATATGATTTTATTTGTAGGATTACAAAAGGAGTAAGATACGAAGCAAACCTATTTATCTACCCTGTTACATCCAGAAAAAAATCTGCAGCAGCCACACTTAAAGTGACATATTCCACTGGATTTGTTTATGTGATTTCTCTCAAACCTATCAAACACTAAAGCTTCGAATTACTTTGCAACTGAAACACAATCTTACCCTGGTAGATTTTGAAAAGATAGGCCAGGCCACGTCACTGTGACTTTTTGATGAAAGATAGCGGCTGATTAGCTGCCAAGACATTGGAAATAACTCCAGCTCTAAAGACAGGATACAAATCTTACAGAGCTCTATGTCTGAAGCAGCCAGACATCTGGATTAATGTGATTAATTAAAGGACTTGACTGGTTTTCCTCCCTCAGAGATGGATAGACTGAACCAACATAGGAATTCTTATGCTTTTGTTTTGGCAGGTAACTCAGTGAAAGTTAATAATTTTCATGATACACAGGAGAACTCTCTGAGTAAATGTTATATCATTTTGACACAAAAGTAAGTACTGTTACCTGTGTATGAGCTTTTATAAGTTGCCGTAAATGCATGGGGGGGGGATTCATGTGGTTAAAGGGGAGGGGTGGGCAAGTCTGTATTCATCTTTTAGTACAGTAATTAGACCTCACGAGGGAATGCATTTATCTGCTTTGCCAGCATGTCCATGGAGGCTGGGTGCTGCTGGCTCTCATTTCAGGAACTGACTGTGTTTGTGTTAACCGTTGGTACATTTTAAAGAAAATGTCCATCTTTCCTTCAGCTTTTCAACAGTCCCTGCAAGCAGTATAAGATTGATTCATTATTTAAAACTCTCTCAAAGGGACAGGCTCGGACATTGATCAAAAAGGCTTCAGCAAGACGTGTAAGTTGTACCTTGGCTGTTTAGTAAGACAAGACATTGTAAGGTGGAACTTTAAGTTGAGGCTTATCACCTGAAGGGTTTTTTTTTGGGGGGCAAATTCTCAAATTCTTTTCTTCCCATTTTATACTCTGGCCATGAGATTTTTTGCTCTGTAATAAAGTAGCAGTCTTCTGCTCATGTACTGGTTTGCTATGTACTCTATAGAGCTAAATGTTAAAATGATATTATGCACTCTCCAGCATTTAAAAAAATACGGTCAATTACATTTAATCACTGCTTTAATATGCAGTATGTATGTTTTATATAATCGGCAATATGTTTATGTGAGGTTCAGTAGCAAATGTTAATTGGCTACTAAGTAGTTTAATGTTACCATAAATGGAGACAGTTGGGGGGAGAACTGCTTCATAATGTGATCTATAAGGAGGCATTAAGGACTGTAAGGAATCTGTATTGCACTGAGGAAGGGACATCCTTTGCAAGTGGTAGCCACATTTGAGAAATTCAGAAGGCAAATACAACAATGAGCAGATTAATAAGTGTGCCTAATGAGAGAAACCAGAAGTGTGAGGTGTTCTTTCTTGCTATCAACTGCAAATTTCACTCTGATTTTAAAATGTCCTGCCTCTTGCATAAGCTGTATTCTGTCCGAGCCTTAACCTCTGCCTCGGTGTGAACTGCCACATCTCATGGTGGCCTTGGTTTACCTGGGAGACAACTGACAGCTGATGGAATGAGAATGAGGAGTAACACAGACAATTAAAGGGCTGGATTGAGCCTGGCCTGACCTTCTGATCAATGCACTTCTATTTAGAGCTGGAAGGCTAGAGACCAGCACTCTTTTTTTCTAGACTAATAAAGATGGCACAGAGAGCAGCTCCTGAGCTGGCCTGCCAATACTTTTAACACCCCCATCGATTCTCATTACTGTTAATGGTTTCTTTGCTAGTGTGAGCCGGATGTTGAGGAGGGTGTGGGTGGACATGGGTGTAGTCAGAGATTTGGCTAGGGGCAGAGTCATCATATTTTGACCCTGGTCAGTGGCATGTCTTAGATTGTCAGTCAGTTTTCAGTGTGTTGACCAGTTCCTGTAATACAGTGTGTAAAAGTGGTCATTGTGCCGATCATGACTACCTACTGAAATTCACAGGAAGCAGGAAAATTTTAAATTCAATTTAATTTTATTTATATAGCGCCAAATCATAACAGAAGTTATCTCAGGGCACTTTTCATATAGAGCAGGTCTAGACTCTTTATAATTGAGATATATATATATATATATAAAATTATAATTTTGCAATAATCAATATGATTATATTATACGATATCATTATCCTTGCTCCAGACCTATGAATTACTGCCCACATGTCCAATTTGTTCAGCAATTCAAATAGGTCCGGTGTTCTGCCCATTGATAGCTGTTTCAGCGGGTTGGAAGAACAGTTGACCAATCACCTCTTTGTAGGCAGGATTAAGAATGGGGACATCATCTTCTTACATAGCTAGCTCAAGCCCCCAGGAAGTGCGCCAGGCTTTGAAGCCAATTTAAGACAGTGGCCAAACCGTGTAATTACTGGCACCAAGACTTTTTCCCATAGACTTACATTGTGAAAGAGACTTCTCTCTCTCTCTCTCTCTCTC